>BLKM01011744.1:2869318-3031818 GCA_013340265.1 Coptotermes formosanus
GGGTGGTGGTTGTGGTGGTGGTGGTGGTGGTGGTGGTGGTGGTGGGTGGTGGTGGTGGTGGCGGCAGCGGCGGCGGCGGCGGTGGTGGCGACGGCGGCGGCGGCGGCGGCGGTAGCCTGCAGCAGTAACGGCAGGAGGCTATTATCATCATAATGATCTTAATGACTTCTTTTTCAAACCCAACAAGCAGGCGGTGCCGGCACATTATATTGTTTAATATGTCGCCTAATATCAAAGATTAGGTTAATCCAGATGTTCGACATAAGTAATTTGAAAGGTGCATACGAAGGCCCTGTTTAATATTTTAATGAGACACTTACAAATAAAGGCTGATATTTTATCGAAAGATGAGACAGTCACATAAACCAATGGGACAGAGCATTCTGCCATATTCTGTCTAAAATAATATTTAAAATTAGAGTTAAGCGGATGGAGGGAGAAGTGGCCATACTTTTGTAAGGAAACTCCTGATATTCTGCAGTAAAGCCTTCTGCTTTATGGTTGAGAAGCTCTAAGCTGACTTTAATAAAGCTTACTTTGTATGTCGAAATACGTTTCATAGTTCAGCAGTGCTCGGTGGCTGAACTTGGCAGTACACCGAACAAACATTAACGTCATTACGGATGACACTGCATATAAGCTCCGAGTTGTCCCAAGGCAACTTAAAAAATAAAACGAACGGTCGAAAAGAGGACCGTCCATTGCTAAAAATTGGTTTTTGCGCGTGGTGTGGTTAAAACTTCTCTTTTTTCAGGATTCTATTTTGGGGATTGGTACAAATACCAACGTTCATAACACAGTACGAGCTCTTTTTGTGATAGTACAGTAATGAAGATGCGTTATCGCTGGTGTATTTGTTGCAAGCAATAGAAAATTTAATATCATATGTATTATAATTTTAAATTGATCGAAATGGTTGTTACAATGGAAAGGTAAAGGACAGGAAAACACAAGAGGATGATATGTAGAAAACTTAAACGAAGAAGATTAAATTGAGGTAAAAAGAGTAATAAGAAAAGAAAGAAAATAAAATATCACTTGGAATGGAAATTAGGGAAATAGTAAATAGACAGAGTAAAAAATTGTGGGTAATGTCTAAGAAATCTATGGGATGAAGAGTGATAATAAATTCTTATATAAACGTTTTTCACAACACAGCAGTCTCATTACTAATTCATTACAGTGCTCACAAAAGCATGCGTCTGGATCCTATCATGAGACACTTCAATCCAGTGGGTAATTCACTAGAGTATGTTTAAGGGACTGAAGGAGGATCGGCAGTGGTAATGTCCGAGTTTCTGCATGTAAGAAAGTAATTAACTAAATTTTAAGATTCAAAGGTTCAATAACGCCTTATCAAACGCTGCCCTTTGGCCAGGAGTGCATAAATTTTGGGCTGCAGGTCGGCCGGCGGACGACATTTTTTGCTGTGGCGCCTAATGTTTTTTGTCCCCCTTATGGAACTTGCTTCTTATTACCATTCTGGCTCTAAAATTTTGAGGCGAATCATAAATTTTTGGAAAGTTTTTGTACCCCTGCTTTAGGCAGAATTCCGATTGCCGTTACGTCGTGTTTTCTTGACATCCGCTCTAATATTAAACCCCTCTTTGTTGTTCTTCAAGTGACTGTTTTCACGATTTTTTTGTTTCCCAGCAGTCAGTACGTAGTCTTGTTTCAAACACTCTGTCTAGACCAGTGTTTCCCAAACTTTTTTGCTCGCAGATCTCTTTTGGCTTCGAAAAATAACCACGGATTCTCACATTCTTGCTGACTAAATGTAGTGTCCGGAAGATAGATATCAAAAGATAAAATTTATATCTCATCACGGATGTTAGGTAGATACTAATACATACCAGTAGCATAAGTAACAATGCATTGCGTACTATTAACGAAGAAAACGTGAACGGGTTGCTGTCCGTGTTATACAGTATGTTAACACACACACACACACACACACACACACACACACACACACACACACACACACACACACACACACACACACACACACACACACANCACACACACACACACACACACACACACACACACACACACACACACACACACACACACATTTATCTTACTTATGCAAGTATTTTTAGGCTTAATTAACGGCAATAGCTGCAGGATCCTTTTGAACCGTGATCACTCTCCATTAGCAACTTATTAAAACTACCAACGACACTTTTATGAATAGATGAATGACACTGTGAATGAGAATATATATTTATTTTTTCCATCTAACCGATTAAAACTGTGGTGGCAGCACTCGACCTTTCAGTACGTCTGAAGGTGCAAATACACGTACCCACACCACACCGCCTGGCACCAAGCTGCGACAAATGGCGTATATTTGGCCATCCAAGATACAAGTACGTTGCTTCATATGTACTAGAATTCCACTTAACATTTACACCACGCTGTGCCATCTCATTTTGTATCTAATACATAATTAATAATGTATTTTGCGGCGGTCAGACATACTTCACATGGCTTAGGGTGGCCGAGGTGGGGGGGGGGGTGCATGTAATTCCACGTTAATACCGAGGAGAGCTTGGGTGTTAAGGTGGAATTACATATACCTTTCCGCTCATGGTCCGGCCAGTTTTATGCATCTCCTGTCTTCACAAGCCATGTTCCTAACACTCATCTTACAAATTTCTTCCAATGTTTTTCTCGGTATTCCAGTTATAAATTTTCCCAGGGCTTTACTCTAAACGTTCCATGTTTCCTTCATCTTAGCTAAATGTCTAGCCGATCAAAAGCCTTATAATTAAACAGTATCTCAACAAAATTAGAAGACCTGTACAAATCGTTTATTTTTGGTAATACTCTATACTCATTGTCTTAATTACAGTGCTAACCCGTTAAAGCCCAGTGGTTACAATAGGTACCGCCAGGGCTTAAATCCTAAAATCTGTGTCTTTTCAAAATTTTGTGTTTGTGTATGTCGTATGACTCTCACAATCAGCAACTATTATTTCCCACGTCATTCAGCAGTTGCTCTTTATAGCGAAAGCAACATAAATATACATTCTCTGTGAGGTATTCGTGTAATGTAGGTTAATTTCACTCTTCAAAGGGATTTTAGTCATCGTGTACTACAAAATAAAATGTTGTGTACAAATTTTGTAATTACATTTGACGTAGCTATTTTTAGCACTTCTTTTGCGCCTCGTTGCTTTAACGCCTCTTGCCAATATACACCAATTCATAATTTACGTCCTGTCATTTTCGGTTTAACGTCCTTTGGCTGGCTGCGATTTTACGCAAACCCGTGCCTATTCCATTACTTTTCGTGGCAATTTTGTTTTTGTTTACGCCTTGTTTATTTACGCCCACTTTTCTAGGAACACTACTGGGGTGTAAAACATGGGTTTGGTGTACACAGAATAGTGAAATTTAGACAACAGGAAACCGTCTCAGTTTCTGTTCCTCAGGAAGAACATACATTGGTAGAACTATCAAACGTGGGCTTAAACTCCAAAGATAAATAGCCTAGCATCTGAAAGGCGAGGAGGAGTAAATGGTTCAGTATTTTCAATGCATTGCGAACTTGTAGGTTAAAATAACAGTTGACGATTTGCCACATTTGATCTGCAGATGTTATAGCTTTTGATACTGAAGGCTTCAAGCTTCTACAGCAATCAGTGCAAGTGTTCCTTGTTGGCAATACCGTGTAGGTGTGGGCTGTGTAGCCTATATGTCGTGTATAAAGCCATGATATACAAAGAACCGCCACTGGAACGGCATCCACTTCAGTGTTTGTACGTGTAAATGCAGGAGACTGAATGCACGAAGGGCAATAGTTTTGTGGACATTGGTAGGTTTCTGTCACAGATGATGTAGTTGGGAAATATTTGTTAATATCATTCAGGCTTTCTTTGACCTACTGCGCAATATTAGAAGCTTATACTCGACGTTCACTTTTCGCCGTACCAGAAGAGCTAGAAAATATTTTGCCATCGCAATGCATACACGATTCGTGTACATTGGTTTGCACCTTCTAATCAGTACACAAGCTAACACTCGCTTCACTTAATGGCTTCGTTTACACAATGTCGACCAAAAGATTGACCATAACGCATGCGCAAAAATGTCAGCTAAACAAATATTTTGTTCCGCTTTTTTCGCTATGGTGCTCTGGCCTAGTCGCTGAAGAGTTAAGATTTGAAAAAAAAAACCGAAGAAAACATTAGCCCTTCTAAGCACAGTGGTAGATTTATATACTGTCATGTTTAATATTTAAAAACTCTGCAATTTGTCCGCTGATTGTATTTCTGTGCTTTGAGGTATAAGTCTATTTTAATTTGATATTACAGTATTCTAAATTAGCCACGAAATTAGTGGTCTATTTCACAGATGTCTTAATCACTGTCCGAAGTGACTTCATTATTCTCGAATTCTAAGCATCGTACTGCGAAATAAGGAGGCATATCATAAAATATGGCGGATCTACTCTACTTCGTGCAGTAGAGATCTCAAAGAAAACACCTGCTTCAGCAGTAGAACTTACCGATATATATTTGATGTTATGTAATGCGATGGCCCAGTTTTTTATACTTGTAGCAGTTTCATTCGAGTGTCACGTAAAATTGGCTTTATGTTAGACTAGTAGTAACCAAAACAAAAGGAAACCTCGATCTTTTATTTAAACCGTTACATTTGTTTTGGACATTAAACGTACAGGTGAAAGAAAACGGTCATCCCTCTAAGAACAAACCTCATACGCAATTTTTAAAGAGTGCCTAAGAATGGCGAGGTATTATTTTGTGCTTGGAGAACTATAGAGTTTTAAATATTTTTATATGTTTGTTGTACGGCCGATCTGTAGAACTCTTTGTTGGCAGTAGAAGGAACCTGATTTTCATGCGTGTCTTTCCTATATAAAAGTATTTTATATGAAGTGCAGCTGGAGTGTATCCATTGTCCCAAAATCAGCTAACTCTAAGGAACTGGTCCATTAAAAAGTGAACAAGTATCGGGCCCCAGTGGGTTATAATATCTAGAATTTCCGTAATTTGTTCTTAGTATTTTCCGGAGTAATTACATGTAGATGATGTCGTTCCCCCTTCCCCTCCCGAAATCCCTTCTCAGCCAACAGTTACTGGGCCACAGACCTGCTGCGAACAGTCTGGACAGTATTTTTATTTGGCTGGCATTTGCACATTGTATGTTATAGTAATATTTGGAGGGCACTTAGTGCAGGCTTGTGTGCTGATCAGAAGGTGCACACCACTTAGCACGGATCATCCACATATGCCGATAACGCGATATTTTTAGCTCCTAAATTTGTGGAGTGGCTGAGGGTCCAGAGGAAAATATGTCATTCGCTAACATAAAATCAAATTGGGGGCGATTAACGAAACGTTTACACAAATGTGTTTGTGTGATTAAAATAATTTAACACAGCACTTTGCGGTTTCTGGTTATGGGGCCATGCTAAAATAACGTGTTTATAGTCCCAAGCCTTGGGACCTCACGACCTGGATGGTCTTGGCAAACAAATTACGGTTTTCATTAACCCCATTTCCCCATTGATGTGCAACCGAAAGCAGATCGTCGCACCTAGAAGTGCTTTATCACATGCAGGGTTAATGGAGAGGAAGCTGAGAATTTCTGAAGTATTTTTGTCTTGCATTCGGTGGCATGTAGAAACAGTATATGAAAACCCATGGCGTTAACGCTTTTTGAACATTCTGTACAGATAATCATAAGTCTTAATCATATAATTTCTTGATATGATGCTTAGTTAATGAGTTACAAAAATTGTTTGTGACCAGACTTTTCGATTGAGCCCGTAAGATGGGGGTGTGTCTACAAAAATAGAAGTAAATTTTAACGCAGTATTAAAATGGGGAATAATCTTTTGGAAAGCTTGTGTAATCCATTAGACTCGAACTCTGCGACTTGTTGACTGTCACAAGACCCATGTCTGTCGCGTGTGTAATTAAATATTCAATTACATACTTTTACTAAGCAGTAACACTTTAAAACAATAATCTGTACCTGTACCACCTTACGTAAGGTTAAAAACTCTTGAGTTTTGCGAGAAAAGTGTTTTTATATGTTCCTTATATTTCTCACTATAATCTTTAATTATTTTTCTTTAGTCTGCAGCATTAACCGGCCTGCCTTTGTAAGTGAGACACGTTGTGTTTTCTGTGATGTGTGAAGGATTGAATTGCTGGGTATCACGTACAGTAATGTGAAGCTGCAGAGCCTTAACGTCAGCGTTGTAGTTAGTTAATAACGTCAAAAATGCTTATTTCAATGTTTTGCCACACTAACACACGTTTAAGTAAAGTACATGGCAACTTAGTGAATTTTCAGCCAAACGTCTTCTCAAAATCATTCGTAGTCAGAAGGATTTAATCATTATTAATTTATCTGTCACGCGTGTTGAGAGGCACAACTTGACCGTGCGGCAGTGGGCCGACAGATTTCCCAGGGGAGCTCCACACGATAGAGCCACGCTGTTAGCCCGGAAATTTCGCATACGAAGTCCATTACATTCATTTCACAAGAGGCCGAGTTTCACAAGCTTATGACAATGTGGTTGCGCGCCAGTACGCCGTGGGCTATTCATCTATGTGTGATTGCATATGATTAGGCGATAAATCAGCAGTTGTACAGTACCTTGCAGTCATTGTACGGTGATAGTCAAAAATCTCACAAAGCCTTTTCGGATCTGTAACGAAATTATAAACATTACATTTATATGCTTAATCCACATCAAAAACGTCACTCGTCATCACTGCATGGCACCTCCTCAGGTTCCGATTGGAGTGGACAATAGATTTTAATGAATAAACAGTGGAAGACAGCCAAAAAGAGACGGTCTTCCTGGTTGAGATTTTGTGGAGCTAAGGTTTCATACGACATAAATATGAAGTTTGTCCCTTCTTCTTTTTTTTAAGAATTCAAATAACGCCAAGCGGGATACGAACTTAAGGCGTGCCTTCTGAACATTACTGGTACCGGTACTAAATGCGATAGTGTGTTGTTGTCATATTTGTTATCATACGTCTGATGAACACATTATCTCCGCGATTTAAGCCACAACAGTGGAGGCGATGAAGATTCCCGCATTGTATCACGTCTTTTCTTTAAGGAAGTGTTCATTTTTATTTCTTTATAAAGCCTCATCATAGTTATCTTTACGCAACAATACCAACATCGGAATCAATAAACTTCAGTACTCTGTTGAAGAACTGGTTTCTCGTCTCCTTCATCATCCGGACAGCTGCTGCAACACTGTATTCCTCCCTTGCTAATATTATTTTAAAATAAGCTTCGCGCAGTCTTATGAAAGTATAATGTCATGTTCAGACAATCTTTTCTTACAGTTGCTAAGTACGGTTCTGAGCTCTTTATGGTCTCCTATCTCATATGGTTCTTTACTTACTAACACAGGGTTGACTGTAGGCGCTTTATGCTTATAAATGTCTGTATGTTAGCTACTTGCTCGACATAAGCAACACGGCCAGTACACTTCTCTGTGCGCTCGTATACGTTTATGTAAATGACTCGCTGTTTCTGTGTTTCTGTCCTAGCTGTGTTCCATAGCTGTATTGTCTAGCACAGAAGCAAGCCATTTATTGTGCCCTTAATATTTTCTTAACTGTAGTTCAAGGTAAATGGAAAGTGGAAGTGGTATGAAGTTCTTGCTGGCCCACCGTGTTGCAAAATCCACAGGAAAGCGGAAAAGGAAACCTAGCAAAAGGATTAAGCAGCTACACGAATGCTCGTATGTAGTTTTCTGCTTTAAAACTCCTCCATTTATAGAGTGCGAGGGCCGCGGGGCCGTCCGGTCAATTTCGGAGTGACCTTCCAGGGGAGAAACTCTCGATACAATTTCTTGCTTCAAGAATAGTAAAACAGAAATTAGCTATCGCAATTCACTCAGTATTTTGTAGGTAAACATAAAAATAAATATGTTATTAGGTGTAGTAGGTCTTATTGGTTTGGATATGATGTGCAGAATTCAGGTCGGTGTTTGCAAGGTCAGGAGGCGTGCTGTGGATTAAAATCAAATCTGGAACATGCCTCTCACGATTTTCTCCAACCCAGTTTTAGGTTTCAGCGGATGGCGACACTAAATACGCGTACTGCGGTTCTTACATTTACATACCTGTCAAAGTCTATACTTTTTTGCATAAAATGTGGCTTAAAAATTTTTACTCTCATTAAGGTGGATGGGATGGTCGGGATATGAAACGATGATAAAGCAATGAAACTGCGTAGCTTGGAGACCGCAATATGAAACAGGAAGTAAAGGGCATCAACAGAGGACCGAGCCGTGATAGCTGGAAGAAGGCGATGGTGGTGGTGGTGGTGGTGGTGGTGGCGGCGGCAGCGGCGGTGTTGGTGTTGTTGTTGTTGTTGTTGGTGGTGGTGGTAGATGTGAGTCATACGACGGAGTCATCGATGACGGTGGTATTTATGCTTGTTTATTTCGTGGGTATTTATAATACACTGACCTTAATGAAGAATGTTGTGGATGTTTTGTGGGCTACAGGCTCATTTATCCTTAACTCAGTTAATCGGGTTATAAAGTTAAATATTTCCTACATTAATATAGTAATCGGAAGATATAGTGGAGTGTAGAAAGGCGGGGTATGTAGCACGTTTGTTGGATTAAAAGGTTTACAAAGTTCTGTTTGAGTACGTAAAAGTTAAGAGACCACTGGCTAGATCTAATAATCGATACAAGTGCAATATGAAGATGATGTACAGTGTACTGACGTAATACGTATATCTAATAGCGCAAACTGGATTGAAGCAGCATATGTTGATTGAAACAAGATTCCAGCGAATGCTGTAATAAAACTTGGGGTTCCGTTATAGGCAGGGATTTTATTCACAAACGTAATGATTACGAAATTTTATAAGCTTTCTCTTACGTGGAGTTACAAGTTGGTGTCGAATAGAAGACATTATTGAAGAACATCTTTGTGGGTTCAGGAGAAAGTGGAACTTACCTTATGGTTTGCACCCAGTGAGGGACCGGACCTTGGCATTCAGACAGATGAATGAACTGCTTATGTGCTATCCGCTTTAACCAACTGCTCAAGAATTCCCACTACCTGTTTCCTGTCTCTGTTCTTCCCCTCTAAAAGAAACTAAAGTAAGACGAGATTTTTCTAAGGCGCATATATCGCGAGTGTATAGCTGCTGTGTGCGCGAATTCGTTGTAAGGCCAGAAGTGATGTTAAGTAGAACTGCCGAATGAGAGTAGCCGTATGCGTATTTAGAAATCGTCTCTGAAAACTTTCCAAAGTACTTTTGGAAGGATTGTATATCGATGCCTGATACATCACACGATTGCGTAAAATTAATAAAATATTGAGAAAGTAATATATGTGAACTAGAATTTCAACCTTAATTACAACAATTTGATTATGAATATATATATATATATATATATTACTAGCGGCTGAGATAGGAGTGCACCAAAACAATGAAGCATTACGTTATACCATTTGTCGTTACTATTTAAACCAGGGGTGCAGAAATTTTCCACAAATCTGGGAAAGACCTCAAAATTTCAGGCACCAGAAAGATGACAAGAAGCAAGTTCCATACTGAGGACCCATAAATATTTGCGCCACAGTGCAAATATTTATTTGGCCGGGCGACCTGGCGCCCAGAATTTGTGTTAGAATTCAGGACAATGGCATGCAAGCCAATCGTCCTCGAGCTTCGCCGTAATTGGGACAGATTTCGGTACGAGTGTACGAGTATTTTATACGTATTCTGCCGTCGCCGTACCGGACGAAGCGGTGTTGGACTTGCAATATAATTCATCTCTGTGGTAGTTTCCTTTTAGTGCCATCGGACCGATTTGGCAACATGAGTTTAAACCATTATGCAGCCAGTAACTTCTGTTTATGTTATTTGTAACCCTGAGGATACTTTACAAAAGGCTGTAACTATACCATCTAGAGATAATGTAGGAAAATACGCTTCATATTTATTAAATTTATGTAATCGTTCTATGTACACCTATTTGAAACTTAATACCTCTTTTGAAATTTGAGACTTTTATGGCGGTGTGAATTTAGATTGTGTTATTCTGAGTTACATGGTACGCGTTTTTGTGGATGGTTACTGGCGATTCGAAGGAAAGTTTACACCTGTCTTCCATCTTAAGATTAAGGCCCGGGTTCCACCATAACACCGATGTCTACAGGCCATGTGTGTGTATCATCATGACCTAGAAGAACAATCTAAATCCCGCAATTTATATGAAGAAACAGGTTCTGAAATTTATATTTATGTTTCTGGTTAATAAAATATTCAGCAAGGAGATGCAAAGTAAGGTATTCTCGTACTTATAATCCTCGTCAGCAAGCGTGAAGGTGCCATGGCACTGCATTTAGGCATTGCTATCTTCGATATTTAAAAAGGGATGGATACGTCATTATAAACCCAAGGACGAAGCACATGTGAACTTAGTAAATAAGGACATTCATAATTTAGAGTAACTCAGGTGAACGAATGTGTTCATAAATTTTTCCTTCTTCCTGTGTCGCAACAGCCCAACTCGGCCCTAGGCCGCGTCGTTGTAGAGGTTCCTAGCTCACACATAATTAGACACACACACACTCGGTAGGACGTCTCTGAACGAGTGATCAGCTCGTTCAGAGACCTCTACCTGACAACACACAACACTCAGAGTGACAGACATCCATGCCCCCGGAGGGACTCGAACCCACAATCCCAGCAAGCGAGCGGCCTCAGACCCACGCCTTAGACCGCGACGGCAGCTGAAATGTAACACAGTATGAATTTTGTGTAGCCCTATATGAGAATAATGTAGGCAGTATAAACACCGTGCTATTTGCATACTCCTTTATTATTCAGGTTCGGATACTTCTCTATTGGTCCTGGACAGAAGCTACGCTACAGTTTACACTGAATGAAAAGGAAATTTATATACACCCCCGTCATATCTGACAAGAATTTGTAGATAATTTGGCCTGTGTCTCAGGCAGGAAGATTGTGTAAATAAAAACGGGTAATCTTTCCAATGAATGAATAGAAACAAACTTGCATTTGTAACAGTTAGTTTGGAATATAATTTGGTTTGCGTGCACAAAACATCAATATTCCACAAGGCAGAACAGAATGTATGCAGAGAGACTCCATGGTTAGCAGTCACAACACGCAACACCACAAGCATGGGGATGTTCACCTCCTCTCCCCCCTTATAGGAATTCGTGCAGTTTTACAAATGATGGCAGAGGATGGTTCATGCATTACTGCAACATATAGCAATTTTTATATAAATTATATAGGCATCATCAAATTTATATTACGTGTAAGGAAGCGGTGTTTGTTTTGACAGTAGTTTGAATAAGAAATATTCTTATCACTTTGAACAGAGGACAGGCACCTATGCGCCGGAAAATACACGTTATGTACCGTGGGCAGATTCGAACGTTGCCGTGATTGATATTACTAAGTTTTAGTAGAGATATTTTAAAGAGCGTTATCATTTTTACACTCTACTAATCACTAATTACTTTTGTCAAATTGAGTTGTACAAAATGAGAGGGCATAGAGCATGCACAGACTAATGAGGAATGCTTGCAGTATTTTAGCCGGTGAATCTCACATTACGTCCTGAACGGATTATTCAGGTCACTGCAGTGGTGTGCTTCGCTAACTTGTTACCCGTTACAGCAATTTTAATAGCCTCTGAGTATGAAATTTTATTCTGATGCACTTATGGATTTAATTACTGCTAAAACAAGAATTATCGTGATGTTAAAGTCACGTGATGATACACTCCAACTGCAGTGAGCACGAGGGGAAATATTTCTAATCAAAGTTGTAAGTTTTACCGTTCGATGTGCCTGAGTGACAGTATTGATCACTTAAACATAAGCACACAATTGACGTACTCTTTCAAGCACAGCGTGCTCAGACTTTACGACCCTACTAACTGCTTTTTTTAATTTGTACTTTTTTAAGTGTTACTAATATCACTGCGTATTTCATTTGTGATGATTGTCGAAACTGGTGCCGACTTATATGACAGTGCGCATAAGCACATTCACTGTGTTTGTTGTCAACAGGTCCGGCATCGGTATGTGCAAACGTAGGTTTGCTTTGTATGATACTGGCGTGCAAATGTTCATGTAACGACATTCCAGCCTATCTAGAGCTGTGGCTAAATTACGAGTACTTAGGTACATTTAAAATATTTACTTAACGTGTCATTAATGAACCACGCGTGAAAAAAAATTAACTGTATCTGCATTATATGCAGGAACAGGAAAGAAACTACATACACTTTATTCATGCGATATGGATTTATTATCTGTCATTCCTAGAAATTAAATTTGTAATACATTAATTGGCTCTGTTAATAGGGATATTTATGTTGTGATAAAAGAATGTCAGAAAACCAGTTAATGTGTTCTGACCAACCAGCGAACCATTCAGATGTTGAGATTTAGGAAGCATTCAATCCTGCTTTTGATTCAGTAAGTGAACCAAAAGGAGCCATCCCAGTGGCCACGCTGTCTACGGGGTGGGTCTGCGGCCGCTCGCTTGCTGGGATAAAGGTTTAAAATGCTGCTGGGGGAACGGATGTCTTTCTGTTGTGAGTGTTGTGTGTTGTCAGGTAGAGGTCTCTGCGACGGGCCGATCACTCGTCCAAAGGAGTGCTACCGAGTGTGGTGTGTCTAAATGCGTGTGATTATGAAGCCTCGACGAGGAGGAGACCCTGGCCGACTAGAGGCTGTCGTGTCGTTAGAAATGAATCAAAAAGAAAATTGAATGCCGTAATGTGACGGCTGTGATAATGAAACAGTTGAACTTCAATTTGTTTCTTTATTATATTACTATATAGTATCAGGTCTTATGTCTACATCCTCTCTTTGGACTTAGATAATATTCTGACGGATCATGGAACTTTCATTCTGAGTCAAATGTCATGGTTGTTTCGAGGAAATAGACGCAGGTTAGGAAAAACACACGATACAAACTATACAGAGAATTCGAATCTGTTTGTCATCTGCATGATAGCATTTTGTTTGTTTAATGTTAAATATTATTGCCTAGAAAGTGTCAGTTTTTCTGCTGCGAGAACACATGCGCCTTAATTTTGTTCCTACACAAACACTCTTTTTTGACCTCGCATCCTTTAATAAGGATTTTGCCTACGCTTGGACTGCAGTGACTCAATGGTATGCCACATCGTTATGTTCAGTACCTGTACGTTTGAGGTGTGAATACAATTAGAATCCTCTTTTTGACCGCTTTTACAGTGTTTGTGCTGACAGCAGTGTTGAATAGCATATGTAACTAAACTGCGCAGTGAACACAACATTTATCGTCTACTCCTTTTTTGTTTGTCTATTGTATCTCTCATATTTCTCAAAAGACTGTGATATCACCTGTCAAAATTAGTAATCCGTCTGTGGCTGCGTTTAGAAATATCTGACGTCAGCTTGTACTTCTAAAGCGATCGTGACAGCCTGTCATGTAAGTCTTCACCAGTTGTGCCTTTCATATGCTTCCATCGAAATCAATTCAGTGATGACATCAAATTTGTACTTCACAGAAGGCTTGAATCTTCGGCAATGCTGCTTTGCAAACTTCCAGCCTCGCGTTGTAGTTCACACTAAGTGGAAATATCAGCAATTCAGCTGTGTCACCGATTTAAACTGCATCGGTTGGTAACTTACGACTTTAATGCCGTCTTCTGAAGAAACGTGTTTTAAAATTCTTCTCTGTCGGCAACGCAAAGTGCAACATCCACTGTTTCAAGAACCTCCTTCAGAAAGGCTTCTGGTGCTTTGTGATGTTACATGCCGCGACAAATCTTGCTCTGGCGTCTGCTGTCAAAGCCTTCTTCTTTCCCTTCACATTCGAAGCCACGTCTTTCTTTTTCCTTCGCAAAGCATACGAAGACACATAAGCGCAAGTAGCCTTAGTCTTTTGGTTTGAAGTAAGTTTTCCTACAGAAGGCATTGAAAATGGAAACCATGTCACCTCGTATTATGTATATAGCACTAGATACTTTGTATGAGAGGAGTAATCTTCATACAGCTTTTCAATAACATATGTACACAGATTTTCTTCGTGGTCTTTCCTTGTTTCACATGTTTTAGAAGGATAATTATTTGTTGTAACTGAAAGAGGTAAACTGTTTGAACCTCTACAACACCTTGAATTTATATTGTTACCCCCTACCCCCTCCTCATCAGTTTCAGTTACAGCCAAGCTGTATATGCAACCGAATATTCCAGCCCATTGATGAGTAATCTACCTCCGCAAACACAGCGAGAACTTTCGCATATAAGAAGTGCTTCAAGGACAGCGAGACAGACGTATCAAGTACCGTTTTGTTCTCTCCTATGCACAGAAAAATACAGAAGCGATGCGGCTGCTTTTAAGTTGAAAACAAACTGTCCTCATATCTTGACAATTTCTTAAAGAATTCAAAAGTTCTTCTTCAGAGTTTACTCATATATTTGGCAAAATTCATTATGAATACCTTCATGCAAAATCAGTCGTTACCGTAATTGCAGGCTGTATATTATGGAGAACCATCCAGTCTTCTTTTCACTCTCCTCGTCAAAACTTGTGCAAAGAATCCTTTTTACTTGCGCGATTCAGTGTTTACATTGTGGAGTCTAGTCCCTTCCACTCTGTGTCGTAGGAGCTCCTTTCCAGTGTCACGTTTTGGGCTGTATAAGTATCAACAAATGCAAATTTTTCGAAAGTCACTAAAGAGGATTCAATTTTATTGAGAGTTGAAACATTCAAGCAATGCACGCCTCGGCTTCTGTGTTACCACTCACATAACTGCAACAGCATAAATTACTTCAGTGAAGTCAGTCTACAGTCATAGGCCGTTAATTTTCGACTGCATGATATTTATTACGAATAAATCATAACCACTGGCAAAGACAGGCATTGCAAGTTGGAGAGACAGTGCAGAATTTGACACCGTGTGACAACTTCGAGAGTCATTTGACCACAGCTTTGAACACGGTATTGCAGCCGACGACGGATGTGTTGAAAAGAGACAGGACTTGAACCGTAGATTCTAGAGTAAAGTGCGTTCGTTTCATAGAATGGTTGGGTAAAGGCGTAGAACTAGTGCGTGTCTGAGTAAATGAGTTTTTAGTTTGATAATCATGTTGACGCAGAAAAGTAGAGAACGATACTAGGGGAGGAGTAGAAGAGAAGGGAAGCGGTAGGACATAAAAAACAAGAAATAAAGGATGAGAAAAGAGTGTGGGAGAGGGTGAAAGTGTGGTTGTGTGCGAGCGAAACCACTCCATGCACCAGCCACACTCCTGTCTCTCTTTCAGAACACACCCCTTCACCCCTTTTACTCCACCCCGGTCCTCCCCGAGCAGTCCCGGCGCTATCGATCCAGGAGCCCTGTCAGCGTCGAGGTGAGGTGAAGTTTGAATCCCCTACCCCCCCTCTTCGGAGCCCCGGAGTTCCCGGAGTAAAGGCTAGCTAGCCCCCGGATTCATTCCCTAGATTGGCAGTGTGCCCTCTGCCGTTCGGACCAACTGGCCTTCAAGTGGTGTTTACCACACGCACTTCGCCTCTGTGTCACTACACATGCCGCTGGCCTAGGAAGATCACTTCATTGTTTCTGATAGCTAGTACTTAGGTCACAATCCTGCTGGACAGGATGTGTAACTGGCAAGTGTTCTGTTTGAACGCAGCGGGCTGATGTCTTTACTTGGGCGTTACACTGTTATACTCAATTTTAGATAAATGTTTGTCTATATTGTACCATTTCTATAATTACCCTGTTCTTGGATATCACTATAAACCGTGTAGGACTAATATTTTTGCATCAGACATGCTCCTACCTACAAGAATAATACAAGCAACTTCATTCATACACGTGGTAATGAATGTACATAGCCTGTTTGCGTTATTCCCAGCTTAATTAAAATATTTCACAGCATGTCTGTCCGAAATGAATCGTAGATTTTTTAGATCTGTATACAGCAGATATGCTTATCCATTATACTTACATTTTTTTTAAATATTTGTCGTGTATAAAATACCTAATGATTATTCTCCGCTGACAACTACAAAACACATTGTTTCAATCTGATTTGATCTTCGAAAGTAATTATCTTTTATTAACGAACTGCCTACTTCCATGACGCTTAAGAAATTCGTCGCATACAAGAGCATGTAGCAGCGTTGGGCTATCCTAGTAATGACTGTACAAATATACCTACCCTTCACGGGTAAATTTACAGGGATATCGCGGCTCGTATAGATTTTACTTAGGGAGTAACGCAGGAGATGTGCCCAGCTGTGTAACATGTTACCTTGTGCGGTGGACGCATTAGCACTAACACAAAAATAGCCACTTCCATTACGCTAAACTTCAGGCGTCGTTTCTTTCACAGGCTTAACAATCTTGGAACAAATTTAAACAGAAGGAAAATAATAATAACATGTTGTGTTTAACAAAATGCGCCAATCCCGGCGTGAAACTCTGTTGAGAAAAATGCGTATGTCTGTGTTATTTTAATAAATTACACAAGTCATCACCCAATGTAAAAGCTTAAAAATAATCGTATTGTCGAAGAGCAGGTAATATGCAGCTTAAATTATATTTTGTAGCTGACAGTGTGTGCGCGTGCTGTTACTGAATACAAAGTAGCTTGGCTTGTAAGAAAGACAAATGGAGAAACACAGAGAAGCATTTAAAGGGACTAGAATAGTAAGAAATTTTCCAAAAGCAAATAGCACATACGGTAGCACGCGTTACACGTGCATGATGATAAAAAATGAACTTATTTGTTCCGTCCCGATGTCTGTCTGTTTCAGGCATGTCAGATTTCAACACAAACATTTCCAAACCAAGGAGGATACCATGATTTGTGTAAGTCTCGGACGCAATAATCGTTAATTGGGTGTGTTTTTAGTGTTTCGATGCAATAAGTCGTGGATTTCGTAACATTTGTTTTATGTACATATCTGTTCTTTCATAATGAGTGTTCGCACGTCAAGTAATGCACTCACGAAAAGCGACAAAAATTCGGACTTGTATTTGGCAAGTGTCCAGTTTTTGTTTCGGCCCGAAAAGCGCACGTCGCCTATGCTGACCGATGTTCGTCGTAGTTGTCCTGTGCGTTTCCACAAAAAGGCAGGGATAGTACCTCAACTGGGCCATGACAATTTCGTGCGTAATATTTCCAATATTTTTGCTATTTGTTTTACAATTTAACCCTAAATATTCAGAGACGATAACACTGAAGCCGACAATGACATGTTGGCATAGGCAGTTTTGCTGCAAGACATTCTGCTATATTTAGCGTAAGAGGAAAACAACTTGCGAGGGGGAAGACACAAATTCTGTGTTTTCGAATGTTATAATTTTGGCGCCAGAAGACTTGAATTGGTTTCCACACCTCACTGGTTGGCCAAAATGCCGAGAGAGCGGTGGCGTCCCTCCTCATCTTCAGCTTTTCTCCACCCATCCAGTCACTGCGTCGCCTGTGTGCTTGGCGCTTTTACAAACGTGGGAGGCATTACAATACATCAAGAACTGGCCTATGAACTCGTGTCTGCTGCAGGGCAGAGCTTTACTGGCTTGTCAGTGTAGTCACCTGATTCACTTCAGAAAGAAAGAAGGAAGACACGATTACGCATCCGACGCACACTGAAACCAACCGAAGCTTTCCCAAGTTCCTCTAGGCAATTTATAGGTTTTTTTTATCATTCCTCTCTCCTTTTCCTGTCGGAAATTAGCGTCGCTTTGAACTTGATTTAAGCAGCGCTAGAAGTAAATCAAGCATCGCGTCGGTTGTTCTGTCCGGGAAAAGAAATGCTACTGTCAGAGACATAAAGTGTGCACTGACATATTGTTACATGTCGTACTATTAGTACTAACTGTCAGTTGAATGTTCTTTTATTTAAAATTGTAAGTAAGAAGTTAAGGACAATCTTGTTTGACTTTAAGGTGATGTTTTTCTGTGATTTCAGGCTTCCGTCGCGATTGTGATGAGATCTGTGCTCTTCTGGGGAATTACGCAGCGTTGAGTGTTAATCCTTTACCGACGTTTCGGGACAACGTATCGGTCCCATCTTCAAGGGTCAAGAAGTCCAAGAAGTTCTTGACTCTTGAAGATGGGACTGATATGTTGTCGCGAAACGTCGGTAAAGAATTATCACTCGACGCTACGTTATGTCCCAGAAGAGCGCCGAGCTGATATTTTTGTGTTTTGAAGGTGATGGCTCGTAGAAATAATGTGAACCTTCCTTTGCTTTGTTTAATTGTTTCGCATTGTCTTGTAAGTAGTGATAATACTGTGACACGTTGTTCCTTAGTCGGTAGAATTATCCGAAGAAAGCAGCGAAATGTAGTCCGAATTTTGTGGTGACAGTGTGTGAAAACTAGTGAAAGTTGCGAAGTGGCAACAACTCAGTATGACAAAATGTATGCAATAAAGGAACACTACAAGTATGTGTATCGAGGAGGACGGCTGTGTCTTGTTTCTGATAATTCTGTTGGGGGCTGTAGGCTGTAAAGCGTATGGCTGCCAAGGGTTAGAGGTCTCAGCATATTTCTAAAAAAATATGGCTGTACCCGCTAGCCGGTCATGTAAAATGTATACTAATCACTGAAGTTTGAAATGATAATCAGAACACCCAAGCAATTTAGGTGGTCAGCAAAGTAATCTCTTAATGCATGTAAAGTATTCAGTGCCTGCGTTAGCGTCTACTGTTATGTCTTGTTCATCTTACTTAACAGGTAATGGAAACGGTCATATACATGTATTGGCACATATATTCTAATTATGTTGGACCCTCGGTATCGACTTCATAGTGATGTAAATATGGACGTTGTAAGGAGATAAAATTACAACCTTTTTTTGAGTTACCGCTGTTCCTTTTTACAGCACAAGAAATTTCATATTAATTTTCATTTCTTGTCCAATTATGACGCATTTTGAAATTAATTTCACTCTTAATATGAAATCACAATCCATTAGGTATTTGTCTCTTTTCAAGTGAAATTTTGATTATGGAGGTCGCCTACGAACAAATATGAATTAAGTCCATATCCAAGGCCCAAAAATATGTAAGCTTATTAACTGTAATAACATATACTCCAAAAATAATTATTTCCCCTTGGCCGGCAGGAATAATATAAAATTTCATGGCGGGGTGAGATCAACGTTTTGCAACCTAGAACTCTGTGGACAGGAAGCTCCTAGTGGGCGTGTTGCATTCCGTGAGCCGAGCCTTGTGATTGTTACATCGTTGCCTCAGACCTGCGCTGAATCTCCCTTACAATTTGTTTGAGGAGGTTCTTTAATGCTCTTTATGCCATCGAGAAAGAATATAGATGCAAAGAAATACTCGGTAAAAGGACCTTAGAGTGAAATGACAAAATTAAATAGACTATTGCGAGTTACTTCTGTTATTTTTTCTTGGATTCAGCAGGCTATGTCTGGACTTGGGTGGTGAGTTTATATTGCTATTGCAACAGTGTCGAGTTCCAAAAAACCTGGTATGCTGTTAAGCAAATGAGACTGTTGAATGACTGTCGCAAGTGTCAGTGTAACATCTCAGACAAGGCAGTCAGTCCTGCCTACTGAAAAATTTTTAAATTATGCTAAATTTCCATTCGAAAATGACAAGCCAGAAAATAAATACGACCAGAAATTTCTGTCGGCCTTCTCTCGCGGTAACTTCATCCAGACAACTTTGTACTTATTTCTCACAAATTTTCACTTATTTTACTTTAGCAGGTCTTCTCTTTATTGGTCATAATATCAAGAAGAATTTGCTGGACCACACATATAACACGAGTCTGAAGAAAACTGAGGATCGCGTGTTCGACGACAAATCTAAAAGCAAGAAATAGTTCGCAATTTGTAGGTGTAGCTTTGGGGATGCAATTAAAGTTCGTTTTAAATAAATGGCCTGTAAAGTTGTTTATGGCACTCAGCTGTGTCCGGTGACAGTTTTCTTATTTATCTTCATTCCTTATATACAGGTGCTACAGTAGTGTAACAAAATAAGCCACTATTTCTTTCTTCCATTCCTTACACATGCTTATTAATAATAATTTATTTGTCCTCGTTGTTGCACTCTGTATGAACCTGTGTTACGAAACACATTTTTAAATAACTTCATATTAAATCCAATTCAGAATCTTTAAATAGAGCATAATATGCATACACGTTTCTGTGTGTGTACGTACCTATGCAGGTATACATATATGTATGCGTGTATGTGTGTGTAAGTATGTCTGTTCTTATGTATATGTGCATGAATGCTTTAACGTATGTATGTAGGATGTAAACGTATTTGTTTGTAACTTAATAAAAGTTGGTTGTATGTGCATCAGGATACGAGAACTGAGGGCTGTGACTTCTAACTCCACACTGTTCCGTCATTACCAAGAATTTAACGCATTAGCTGGCAGCAATTACCATGGTTGTTCACATGCTGCATCTTCTTCGACACGTGCATGACGTGGGCAGTAGAAGCATGTGTGCAGGCTGCCCCATTTTAATGACTGGAAGGATTCAATGTGCTATTGAATAAGTACAGACATTTGCTGAAATTACAGAAGTAATAAGCTTCGTTATCTTATAAAGGAAAGGAATATATCCAGTGAAATGCCAACACCGCATGACGCTGCTTAGAAACAGATTCATTGCAGGGCTTGTGTCGATAATAGTGGAGTTATATCGCTGTATTATGAAAGAAATTACTGTTCTATGCCGTTCCTAATGCAAGCGTTAGACCGTTTGCAATTTCAACTAGGAATTGTTGCGATTATCAATATCAACATTCCATTTTGAGAATACGTCTCCATCAGAAGCAGTTTCTGTGCAGGTGCAACAGGTTTTGTCTATTTTAAGTGTGGTAAAAATCCAAATTAAACCTTGTATTTTAATAGCTAGTGTAATAACTTAACGATAGAAGTTCAACAAGGGTATAATATAAAAACTGTCACGGCGTCTTCTGACTCTTTAGCCACTCTCAAAATTAAACATTTTACAGTTCTGGATTTGCATCGTCAGTCACCTTGCTACTACGTGACACATGTCTGGACACGTTAGCAATTGTAGAATTAAGGCATTGAAATTTAATCGGAATCCGATGTTTTCGGGGTGTAAGTTGCCTTTGCTTAGTAGTGTCCCCTATTAATTATAAAGCGGTTGTGCTACTTATTATGAGTGTCTGGTCGTAATGCCAGCTTAGATATGCTTTCCGGACCGCGCACTTTGGCTGAGGCAAAACTGTCCAGGAAATGTTTTGTTGATGCCTCATATTTGTAAGCTGAGGAAATTAAAGGTACATAATTAATACGAATTAACGTTTCAGACCACCACGTCACACAGCATGCAATATTGGTTAATTAATGAAAGGGAACTATGATTATAATACGTTAGTTATTGCTGAACATTTCCTGAGGTGTTCGCAATGTTTATACATCCGGTACAATTGATTAAAGTAAGCAGAACGCAGATGGACCTTGCTCACTGTACTGCAAGACTCGCTTTCACCCCAGTATTTCAGTTTCAGCCTAGGCGTTCTGCTCCGAGGTGGTGATTGTTTTCGAAGCCCTGTCTTTTGGTTTTTAAATTTTGTCATAGAACATTTCTGTTGACAGGTGTATGTTGGACATCATAACACAACAGAATTTGGGTGAGCGCCTTGAATTCTGGAAAATTTATTATTGGAAACTTCTGTTCATACATGTATGTTGGAAAAAATAACACAACAGAATTTGAGTGGGTAGATTTGATTCTGAAATTTCACAGATATAAATGGTTTGCGACAATTTTAGTGTTTTACTGACATAGATTATTCCAGAAACAATTAGTCGTTTGGTAGATCACTATACTTAACGTGTAGGACAACTGGAAGTTCATGAATGTAACCTTGAGAAGCAAAGGGAGACAATAAACAAGTGACTTCTATTTATTTGAGTCTTGGAATCGCCAACAGCCAGTCTGAAGCCTTTGTCTGGCCGAATAAAGCCCACAGGCAGAGTCTTACGTATTTTTGTCATGAAGGCATATGGCATAACGTGAATGACTGGATCGTTTGTTAACCAAGTCGCATACTTACTCCGTTTCTCTGAAAACACTTATCATTTCATCTGCTTAACCTTTTCAAGGGAATTGTTTGCATTGTCTGACACGATGTGATCAATTCCAACTTTCAAAAGATTTGATGAGAAGCAACGTAGCACCAAAGCTTACGACTCACAATTTTGGGAGAGAAAATGGCGTATGAGTTTCAGTTTGCACAATAGAATTGATTCCAAAACAGTCTTATTTACTGGAAGATATAAACACAGAGCAGTAGGCTATGTAACTGGTTAACTTTTGAAGTGGCAGAAATTGTACGTAACAATGAACAGGACTGTAAAATTGTTCGTAGTGCAACTGACAGGCGCTGTCGCTTTGAGGTGGTCTGTTGAATGGAGGTTCTTCACTGAAGTGAAGAATTAGGACCAGGATGACTTTTTGTCTTACAACCAACTACTGCTGCTCTGTGATTTGAGATTTTCACATCGCTTTTGATGAAGATAACGTCAGTAACAAATTATCAGTCAACACGGTGTCGTAACCCAGGAAACAAGTTTTCATGAAATTTACTATCGGACAGTTCCTATTCGAATTAGCGAGAAGTAAAAAAGAATCCATATAATGAATGAAGGCATTTCATCCCTGTTTGTGTTTTTAAGATAATGGGGGATACATAAGTGAGAAATTTAAACACAACCAGTATGTTTAATTCAAATCAGCGTATATTTATTTCAAGTCAGCTGCATGTTTCAGCCGTATATGGTCATCATCAGGCTGGCCACAGGAAAGAAAATAAGTACACAGTTGCGATTAGTGTTGAGATCTCAATGCTTTACGTAAGTATTTGTATACAATATATACACATCGAGCTGAATAGCGATTGGGAACGAAGTTGGTAAAAGTTGCAATGTATAAGCTTTTAAAGTTGCAAAAATAGAATTTTATTGTATTTTTACCTAATTTTATATTATTCATATCGTTCATATTTATTAATTAAGTACATATTCATCCCAACTAATGCGCTGCTATTATTCAATATGTTCTAATATTACAATGTTTTATTCCAACATGTTCCGATACCTGAACATGTTTCGATCGCGCCAGGGATTGATACATGGTGGAACAACTTATTGTAATGTAAGAACGTATTGAATAATATCAGTGCATTAGTTGGGATGAATTTGTGCCTAATTTTTACCTAATCTTTTTACCACTTAACATATTTTTTTCATAAAATGTGTTTTTGGTTCTTCTTTACATTTATTTTTCTAAGAGTTTTGCACTCCGCCGAATATATAGCGAGTTACACTTGAGACGTACCCAGAGACGAATTTAAAGTTAAAATTTTCTTATTGAAATAGAAATTTGAAAGTGTGTACAGTGTTTCGTTTATTATGAGATGGAAAACCATTCAGCTATTCTCGATTTGTTACATTCTTGCAGTTATAATAACAATATTCTTAACAGCCATGCAGCGCAACTTCAGATTTTATGATGATGTTTATTCAATTGTTATTTTATATAGAGTTGGACAACATATTTCGGCATTATCTTTGCCATCATCAGGTGTATCCTTTCAGAATCCCTCATATAGGTCATTATACAATGTCATTTAAATTAAATTTTATATTTAAGTGAGGTCTGACTTATATGTAGGTAATACAATAAAAGTCGATGTCGCGTTGCTGTTACAAGCTAACATCCCCAAAACAGGAGTATAAAGGAAAGAAAACCATTAAGAAGTTAACAATTATTAACATTGCCTATTGACCTGTATGAGCGATTCTGAAAGGACACACCTGATGACGGCAAAGATAATGCCGAAACATGTTATGCAATTCTATATAAAATAACAATTGAATAAACATCACGATGGCGTCTGAAGTTGTGCTGCACGGCTATTATTAATATTGTTATTATAATTGACTTTAAGCGCAACGGGATGGAACACATAAAGACTGTTACATTCTTACAGACAGACGGACAGAGCGGTTGTAACAGGTTCTCTGCAGACATACGAACGCGCCTGAAAAGGGAGCAGTCGAACAGCTCCAGACTACAAACAACAAATGTGGCATGAATTAAATTATTAGTCATGTGGTTGGTCGCATGGGAAACATGGAACACGCCGATGCATTGCGGGTAATATGCGTCTGAAGTAACAAGTACAGCGTTGTACCAATAACACGAGTACTTACATAAAAATGCCTGTAACAATTTGCATTTTCAGCTGGAGGGTGGTCCAAAGAGTGAAGTGTACAAATATGTCGTGTCGAGACTCCGATATTTTGTTGCTGTTCATAGCTTTCGAGCGACACAAATAATGATTCCTGTTATGCACTACGTGCCACAGACACTCTTTTTGTCAGGCGAAATAAAATATCCAGTTTATTATTAATTCGCAGCATAATATCGAACGACATCCATTAACACAGTTCTTAATAACTAACATATGGTAGGCACTTAATGGTCCACTGGTTTTTAAACAAGAAGTAGTTAGGGATGACGGAGAAGAATATGTTTGTAGGAGAGACAGCACCAATCTGGAAACTAAAATATGAAATGTTTAATTAATTATGATATGTAATGCACTGTAGCAGGCGGATATTTACAGCCGTTTCGGAGAAATATCCTGCCTCCATTTTCAGATACTCTGCTAACAGTGGTAGAAGCTGCTTCCGAAACATCGGCTCATTTCTGTGAGACTTTACGACATCACGTTCCAGAAGACAGTAGTTTTGATATTGCCACCGTGAAGGTGTCGTATCTGACAAGTACTGTTAAATGAATGACGAGGTGTTAACAGGTTCAGTCAAACCCCACACATTAAACAATACTTTCTTTTCCTTCCTTAACAGTTTTTAAGTCCAGTTTTAACTATATGTACAACTTGCTGAAATATTTGAAAAAAAAAATACGCATTTTGCTCATACAGTGAATTGATTTCTGACTGTCACAGTCCGTGGATCATACTTTTATGCCGACTATCCTCACTTTTTTCGTGGCCAATCAATGATCCCTGCGCGAATTTCTAAGTATCTCCTCCAAGTATTCCTGAACCTCCTCAACCCCTTTAAGTCAAGTCATCCTAGTGTCCGTCCTGCCGACGATCACATGGTGCCCATCGGTGAAGACTGTACCCAACATAATCTAGTAGGTACATGCCGCACATCGGCAGCGCTTTATGCTTCTATTGCGCACTATAGTTCTTTGAATCTCAACGCATTGGCTGACTACCTATACTGAGGCTGGGAGGTGTGAGATTTTCACGGCGGTGGTAATGGAGTCTTCTGAGATGTTACAGCGTGTCGACTGATAAGCAGGTACTGCGAAGATCGTAACGAATCCGTTTTCAGGGTGAAGCAGTCCAACAAGAGTGTGTTTGGATTATTTGACTTTGAAGATGGCGGCAGTACACTCCTTCGAAACGTCGGTAAGTGTCTTATCAGTCGGCACAATGTAACATCCCAGAAGACCTGGAACTTGTAATAAGGTTGTTTATGTTGCTCACCGTTCTGTCTTTATAATTTAAACTAGGCTACCACCGCTTCCTACCTTCTTTCGAATTACGATCCATACTCATTATATGCTACATAACATCTGCAGTTGGAACAATGTGGTTATTCTCAGGCTGTCTATTCGAATACCACTTCAAGCGCCGAGCTGTCCCGGTGGGTAATTAAATACCACCTAATGAAGACGCGTTGGGAACTATACATATAGTTCCACGCATTCTTACCCTCAGCGCTTGACAGACGCGAGTGGTCGGCTTACGCGTCGGTCGCTTTTCTCCCGGCGTGACAGCCAACATTACTAGTTGGACAGAGAATGTGAGTGCCGTCTGACTCAGCCTCGGCGCAGTGGCGAATAGAAGAATTCCTGGCTGTTCTGGAATGGGAGCATGGTGGTCGTCGGGTCACTATGCTGGCTAAGGGGTCTCGACTTATGTATGCCGGCTATTGTGCTTAAATGCATTGCGTCTGTCACCTTCTAAATTCTACCTATTATGTATTTCTCATTATCTCCCCATCACATTTGGCACAAAATAGCCTCCAAAGAGTGTTATGAAATTAGCGGAGTGCCAGTCGTCTTTATTGAAGGCTGTCGTCTTCAAAACGAATTACCGGAACGGCAGTTAAAGCTTAACGCTTGGCTCGGTGGGGTAGGCGTCGCGTTTATAAAATGTGTAAGTTAACTGAATTATTTATATTGTTAGATAGAGGATAAATGCTCGTCCGAAATAATGGTAACCATCTGCCGTGCCAAATGGTGTCACATACAAGAAAGCTGCTGTGTTAATTTTGTTGTTTTATTTGTGTTGAAGTCTGACTCTACTTATTAAACACAAGTGTTACTAACGCCGTTATGAATTTTTGTTGACCCATCAATAACGCGGACTATCGTGTTATGTGTCTTCCCATTTGCAGCGAAAACTCTACAGCTTTAATTTGACCCGAATTTAAGTTCAGCTCTTGGAACACTTTGGTTGCTGTTCTGTCTATCGATCTGCATTTTGTGCAGTCCTACATCCCGCCTGCCACGTCCCGTATCCTGATGCGAATAAATTTTACATAATCCTGAGTGCATTTAATTGCTCAACACGTCCAGAGTTCACTGGGTCTTGTCACGATTCGTACCTTCCACACGTCAACCCAATTTTAACCGCGATTTCAGGCTTCCGCCGCGTTGTTTACGAGGTCTCTGCTGTTCGGGGATATTACGCAGCGTCGAGTGGTAATCCTTAACCGACGTTTCGGGACAACCTGTCGGTACCGTCTTCAATGGTCCTTTGAAAGTGGGACATATATGTTGTCCCGAAACGTCGGTTGAGGATTACCACTCTGCAATATCCCAGAATGACCCAGATCTTACTTTTCAGCTTGACCTCAGTCATATTCACATTATAAATAGAATTTATACCTAGTATTCATGGCGTTTCTGATTTATTGTATTGTACATGGTCGGATTCTTCCTGCAGTGGGTGATAAATATAGGATATATCAAACATTACTGCCTTGGTCTGATATTACTATAAGAGTAATCATTTAAACATTGCTTCCATTGCTTTTTATGCCGACTGCCGGACGTTCGCCTCAGGATAAAGTAGTTGCTTTTACGCTGTGTAACGTAAGCGTATGATAGTGACTAATAGGTTACTTAAAAATTCTCTTTCAGCTGTCAGTATAGTCTGTGTCATCGAATGAACTGTGTAAGAAGACCGTTGTGATTTGTTTCAGGGTACTATCCCGGTGTTTTTCGGGAGAAACAGTGAAACACCTCACCCAAAATATTTCGAAATTGGGCGGATACCCGAAATTCGTTACCCCCAGATATAAAGTAAGAACATTTGGGCTGCACTGCTTGCCTGCTCATAAAGACATGTTACCTTTGCACAGTAGCAGGTATATACAAGGTTTGAAATATATCTGAGGTATTTAGTTTGGAATTTCTTGTTGCGAAAACTATAAATTTATCCGTCGTGTGTACATTGTGTGTGTGTGTGGGCGTGCATGCGCGCGCGCGCGCGAATTTAGTCTCTAAGACTAAAGGAAGTCCTGAGGACAGTGATTTGCCTAACACAGAAAAATAACAACAACTAAGGAAATTAAATAAAGGCAAACTTCATAGTTTGTTTCCTTCGCTAAATATTGGCAGGGTGGTCAAACCGAGAAAGAAAAATCGAGAGGAAAGTCTATCACGCCAGTGACAGATGAGAAAAGTGTATTGAAATGCAGTCCGGAAACGTGAGGCTAAGAGATTAGTTGAAAGTTGCGGAAAGGTTTTGATATGATGGAAGTTAAAAAATTGGGTGTTCCGTCTAGCTTAGGATTGGGTCCGGTAACTGCTTCTTGTGCAGACGGTAATGAACTTTCATGTAGATGGCGGGGTTTATTGACCATCTGGGCGATTCTGAACTTTACAGGAGTTACTGTGCTACAACAAGTTTTGGAAATTATTTAATTCCATAGATTTATGAATAACTTCCTGTCATACATACAAAAAACGTAGCAAATGTTTAGTCATATATTCTTCGTTTCGTACTGTAACATGCAGAGCACGCAGGTATTCCCAGGGTTGGTGAGAAACTGCATATTGATTGGATTCTACATGTTTCGGCTGAAGCTCTTCATAAAAATTACGTCCATTAACTTCTTGGCATATTGTTTGATTGTGTCTACGTAATTTTAATCTCCGACGTCATGATGCAAGGACTGTATCGACGAGTCGACAGTTACCTGACTGGAGAGTACTTCGCAAAGAACGTATTTTGTAGATAAATATAGCATTCTGGAATAACAAACGAATTAATTGAATATACAACATAACCGAGAAAACACATAAATCCAAAAAAAATCTAAAACTTGTTTGAATTTAGAAACAAATGAACTGAGCTCAGTGAGTTACGAAATTTCTCGCCTTTTGTGGAAGCCACATGTTTATAAACTTCTTCCCAGAAGCCCAACGCTCTGCCTTTTGATGAACGGTTGAACGCGTTACGTACCGTCATATCCTATTGCTTTCTGACGCACTTCATTTCTTTATGATAATGAAATATATGGTCACCAATAGCATCTGGAACATTAGATATAAAATACACGCCATTTTAACCGGAATAGTTCAGTTATTAAAATGAGTTGATACAGTCTGGGCAGCAGAAATTATAAAGAAACGAGAGTGGTAGAGTACACAGACGCCGGTGTAGCAACAGGGGACTCAGAAAATCTGTTCACACTTATTCAGTCTCTATGGTGACCGACCAAAAAGAAAATAAATAAAACATATGTGTACGTACGACAACATACGTTTTTCAAAATTACGTGTACAAAGATATTTTGACATAACATCCCCTTGACCACCGTCACTGATTAGTCTCTACATTTCTACTAATTTTTACAATTCTACTAAGAAGCGTCAAGTTTAATAATTTTTATAATTATAACCAATAGATACATTTATCTTGTACCCAATAGTTTTTGTCTTATCACGTGTCATGTATATATTTTATGATATTCAAGTTTAAATCTCAACGAAAATAAGACAAAAACTAGGTAAAATGTAACATATGTATAGTTTTTCATTTGTATCTTACTGCCCGATGATGGCTGTTTGATAGGTAAGCCGAAACATGAAGCTTAATAAATTTCAACTTACACGGAGATTGTTATGGTTGACGGTACTGTCCTCGCCTTTGTATATTTATATCACAGCGGGATGTCAAACTTAAGAATAACAGGAATCACGTTGCTGGAAGGAGCAACATCTCTCTGTCATCGCGTGCAGATCGACGGTGCGGCCTGAAGTGAAGACACTCAAAGTGTTAGAGGTCCACTTTGACCATGTTGTGGGCTAAACTGGTTGGAACAGGAGAATGTTCTGTCATCGTAAGTGCTAGGGAGAACCTGTATGGAATTCTGCTGCCACTTAATTGATTCTCATGTTTTTTTTTTTAATTTTTTATTGACAACATGCTCCATTACAGAGTAGTCACCTGAACATATAATATATGAATGCAAAATACTGGAGGATCAAAGAAGTTCTTTGAAACAGCACATAACGGCCAGCGGAGGATACTGGCACCCTGCCAACAGCGAACTGGTAGCCAAATATTTAAATGCCTTTTCACGATTCATCAAATCTATAGACTTCAGTAAATTGCGTTAGACAGTACACCCTTGCTAGATTGTAACACGTACATAATCGTACATAATCGTACATTGATTCTCGTGTGTGTCACATATATTCTACATGAACACGGTTATTAATTGTATTAATTTAGATTCGAACAGCATCATGTTTTGGCACCACGGTTTCGGAGATTAGAATTACAGAAATTTGTCATACGTACAATAGAATGTGGTATGGAGCGGTACTGATATTTTTCTTTCCCAGCTTGCAGGCTCAGTGTGTATTCCCAAAGTAGGTGGGGTTCTCTCATGCTATATAATACCTAATATATTTAACCTTTTAAAGCCTAGCAGTAATTTTACATACGACCAGGTTTAATGTTAAAAAATTCTACGTGGTACCCACATTGCGTTTATGTGTTTTGTACGGATCTCAGAACAAACAGCAACTTTTGCCTTATAAAACATTAAGAGACTGGTTTTTATAACCGAAGTGGAGAGTGTTTACGGCGCGTTACGCACCGAGTCCTTATATAAAACAGATACGCTTCGTCTTTAAAGGGTTAATATTTAATATTAAATGAGAATCTGGGATGCTTGTTTGGCTTGCAGCAAGATCACTGTTCGATAAATTTAATATTGAAGTAACCGCAGTAATCTAAGGAAAAGAAAATGCAGAGGTACCATATTGGTCCACAGAAAGCGCTTGAACGCCTGATCGAAGTTCCTCTGAGGGTTGACGTTGGTTTCAGAAACGAAAATGGCTTCAAAAAACAATGCAAGTTGTCGGTCTGTGTTCATGTATGATGTGCACCTAACGTCTCCTTTTTATGGACCCGTTCTGTACAAAATCTCGACACCAAATATATGAAACAAATATTCAAAATCTTATAAGCTGATATGTTGTCGGCAGAGTGTGAAATTAGGCCTCGTGTAGAAGTCATAAGCATTGTATACAAGTACAAAGTACCTACGGAAAATAAGAAAAAGCTCTTTTTGTACGTGATTTCAGGCTTCCGTCGCGAAGTTCATGAGATCTGCGCTCTTCTTGGGTGTTACGCAGCGTCGAGTGGTAATCCTTTACCGAAGTTTCGGTACAACATATCGGTCCCATCTTCTTGACCCTTGAAGATGGGACCGATACGTTGTCCCGAAACGTTGGTAAAGGATTACCACTCGACGCTGCGTAACACCCCAGCAGAACGCAGATCTCAACTTTTTTTATAGCTCGCCTAAATATTTTATACTGTGCCAGCTTTGTTTTCAAAGATTTATGTTTCTCATACCGTGCATGTTTTTACAATTAATACATCAATCAACAAATGCACTTACTAAAATACATTTAATGACAAGTGTTAAACTCCAAGATGTTTCGACACCGGGGGTGCCAAACTCAGGGATTTTTTTAGAAGAAGGTAGTATAAGCCCAACGCGTTAATCTGTGTATTGCGTTGCCCAAATAGGAATGCTTAAAGTGTTAAAATTCTAAAACACATAACAAGTTGATAAGCATAAAGTTACAATACTGTGGTATTAAAATTACGCGACTAATGATTAGTACTATGATTGTTGAACAATTGCGGATGTTATGTTACTCATATCATGTGCAGATTAGTACCATATAGTTTTAATACCACAGTATTATAATTTTATGCGTATCAACCCTCCGTCACGGTTATAATAACCAGTGAGGTAACGCTGTATAAAGAAATAATCGATGCTGGCTATGAACACCGTACAAAACACATAAAGCACCCTGGCGGTAGGTAAAGTAACTAGTGGGTTTTAAACGGTTAACTCCCATTAACCTTTGTGCTGGTAAATGTAACAATATTGCTGGGATAGAAATAAGCTTTAGAAACATAAACTTACCTGTAATATATCATCCCCTTCCGCAATTTGAGTACACAGTTTTCTTGTAGAGTAGTCAGTGATATTCATGTATTGCTTTTGCCAGCAGAAGAGGCAACAAATATGAGACTGATTGTCGTAAATGTCCTGTTTAAGCATATTCATGTCTGGAAATGTGCCCGAGAAAGAACTGTCCGCGCGTACAGTATATTTTTCAGGATTAATTGTTTTCGATGATTCCGGGGTGTTTAGGTTGGGATAACAATATCGCACCTGGTAAAGCCTTTCTTAGTTCTTTCAGCCCCTCCAAATGAACGCTATTTTTTAAAACGTTATTTTGAAACTTCGTATTTCATCCTTGTCACTATTCATTTCATGATATTTAAATTGACAATAAAATATCTGTAATTAATACAGCCTCATTAAAACACTATAGAGTAATTACTGTGGAACAATAAAACGTTAGAACATTTCGCTATTGGATTTCATTTATTACAACGTTGCAGAGTGTGTCGATGCTCCAAGGCGATATATATGAATGTCCTGTCATTCAGAGTCACGACAAAGAAACAGTTTTTAAAGTCTACTTGTCAGCAATTATGTAGCAGCTACAAGAATTTCTTAAGCAAAAACAAAACAAGTGTCACTCAATGTTATTCGTAAAAGAAGCCATTAATTTTAACTTCGCTCTGCATGAAAAGAGAAAGTACTCATTAAAGAAGGCTGTTATTTCAAGGAAGTTCCAGAAGCCATGCATATAATTGCTGCTTCTTTCAAAGTTACTCTTATAAGAAAGGAGCCTTTTTGGTATTACATATTCTGGCTTCCATTTCTTGCAACACAGAAAGTACCCCAAATTCGCCTTCACTAATAAGATTCTGTTTGTGTTGAAATTTTTCTGTTTTTCGTGGGTTATTTAACAATGCTGTGTCAGTTACGCATGTTACCTAGTGAGAGACTGGAGGGTTGTCAAATCATTAAATCAGGTACATGAATGAGTAAGCTCATATATTACGATTTTTCAGCTGACAAGAAAATTAGAGTTTCACGACGTAGGCACACTGCCAAAGGGTAATGTACAGTTTGACTTAAGAGTTGTGTTGTGAATTGTTCGTAGGGAAGGCTGTGTAAGGAAACGACTGCGACGTGTTTTCATGTAATGACTCAAATTTGAAAGCTAGATGGCAGGTGAGTAATGACGGCAGGGAGAGACATTAATTGCATTTTCTGTTTTCAGGCGCGTTCGCAAAAGTGAAAAAAGTACTATTAGCTTCGTCATGTCTGTCCGTCCCTCTGTGTGTTCGCCCGTTGCCATTGGTCATTGCGGTACTTTGCAAGTACATCGTTGAAATGATACCCAGCGGCATAAACTTTATACCGGGTTTTACTGACATATGCAAACTGATTGAGATGGTGGACTTCATACATTCATACATACATAACGTACATGCACACATGCATATACATAAATACACACGTACGCATACACGTATAAATACGTACATATGTGCGTGCATGCGTACACACACATACGCACATACATACATACATACATACATACATACATACGTACATACATACATACATACATACATACGTACATACATACATACATACATACATACATACATACATACACACACACACATACATACATACATACATACATACATACATACATACATACATACATACATGCATACGTACGTACGTACGTACATACATACATACATACATACATACATACATACATGCACACACATACATAATGCGTACGTATATACACAAGACAGACAGACAGACAGCCAGACAGACAGCATTGTGATCTCATAAGCCTACATTTTCCCCCTGTTTTAGAAGAGAAAGTGGACTAACAGGAGGGTTGTGTGTGGTAACAATACATTAAAACACCGAACACCGATGCATACAATAATAACGTAAAATGCAGACCTTTGTGTTTACGGAATTGTCTTACTTTTCATCAATTTCGGGTCCTGTTTTGTGATTTGCTTTACGTGTTGTCAGTTCCTGACACTAAACGGCACCTAATGTTTGGGTGATTAATAAAGGAGTTTCGGAAATGGTTTAGAAGAAGCGAGCGTGGTCTAATGAATGTACTGTGCCGGCGTATGCATGAAGGGACTGAGAAAAATCACGAAAACCTCAACCAGAATGCCAGATGACGGACTGTGATTCGAATCCTGCATATACCGAATATGAAGCCTAGGGCGCAACCGTTACACCAAACGTTCGGTTCGCGTTTTAGGTACAGATTTACAAGGTACATCACAAGCGCTGTGTTTAGTAGGCCTACGTGACAAAGGGTTTGTAACCGGGCACTTGCCGCGGCAAGTCCGCCTGGCAGAAGGGCGTGATCAGGGGCTAGGGGCTACATGACATTATGCATGCAGTGCATTATGTTAATACGTACAACGCGAAGTGTATTGTTTGACACGAGAGACATTATGTGCCCATGAATATTCTAGAGTGCCGTACAGTATCAGACAAAGTGTAATACACTTAGGTAATTGAACACTTACTCTAAAATTCTAATATCGTTAAATGCAACATGAATCAACTGTCCCAGATTAACACTTACTAAGTTTTTTCTTTATTTGTCGTGGAATAATTTTTAATGTGGTTTCGACAAACTGTTTATGGAAATACAATTTCTTGTGGAAAATGTCTTACCGGGACTAAGTTGTATCTAGACATTTGTTTCTTTAAGAACAGTAGTTGGCGTCAGTAATGATCACCTTTCACGAGAAGATAATTTCGGTACTGTATTATTAAATATGATGTCATTTGTAAAATTATTTTAACTGTTTATGTAAATCTCTGTCTAAGTAAACATGAGGACTAAAAAGAAGAGACGCCCTCTGCAGTTGCTTTCCTACACGGGTTGGAAACTTGTTAGCACCAACGCATTTTCTACCCTTCCCTTTTTATTTAACGTCCTACTGAATCACGTCTGAAAAGACAAACGTGTATCTAAAGCCTATTAGCGTAAGTTGTCAGGCCTTTTTCTTTCAGGAGGATTTTATCTACGTCCGTGGCCTCTTATGACTGTCGTGTTAGTGCTGTCTTGATGTAGTCAATACACTTGATTGCTACACATTACGTAGGAAGTTTCGTGAAAATCAGGCCTTTCGTACCCATGTGTTTCTGCCTGCGCAACGCCATGAAGGCATGGAAGGGCATTAGGGTTATAGCTCCTTTTATTCTTAACCTTAGAACTTGGTAGAACTGAGTGGTCACCTTCAGTTACCGGCCACGGCACTCACGAGATAGGACGCTGCGCGGCCCGGAAAGCAGATGTGACCGTTCCGGAGAAAATATTCTCTTGCACTTGCCGGTAATCGAACACACATTACTTGTTATTTGCGAGTACAAATGTTTCCAATTTGAAAATATTATGGTAGCGTGGGCCGCAGTTATCTGTAGAGATCATGTGTGTTGCTACTTAAGTTTGTGTAGCTGTAAGCTTCTACTTATTGTGAATTATGGAAATATTTTTATATAGGAGAAAATATACATTGTTTGTCATCATGCTACTTTTGTAGCTCGTTGTTGATGTGCTGGTGTACAATTTCTGCCATTGAGGGATAAAATTTTTACTTTAGAGGCAGAATAACTGATATAAATTGTTACAAATTGATTTTCATGAGTGATATAAAATTTTGTATTATAATTAGCTCTGAACCTTTCTAATATTAACTTACGAATTCCATTATTTACGTGTATATGTGCGCTTTCCAGTGTGTTCATTTTCCGTCCCTTGTTACTGGTCACACTATTTTCCGTTGTATTTTACATATTAACTTATGAACGCCTGGTTCGTATACCCGCAGCGTAGGCTGAGTAATTATTTTGGAATATGACCCAGCGTTACCTCGAAATGTCAGGTTTCTCGTACCCATTTTCGCAGCATCGTATTCCAGACATACGGAGTCTTCAGCTACAACTCTTGCTGCCATAAGAAGGGGTTCAGATTGGAAACGTGAAACATAACATAGCGTGACATAATATAACACGACATAACATGTAACATAACATAACACCATAACATAACATAGCATAACAGAACGTGACATAACATAACAAATAAATAGGCAAGTAACGGGGAATTTTCCAAACTCTACATTTTGTATGATATTTCTAAATCATCTGATTGATGTTCTCATAGAGGTGAGCCTTCAGATATGTTACACTATGTCGATGGGTTAATAGTTCTCGAAGTTTTGAAGGATTTTACCTTCTTAACCTACTGGACACCACGATCGTCCGAGCCGTTGGTAACTATTTACCCAGCGATACCGCGTCACATCCCAAAAGATTTGAATATTCAGCATAACATCTGTGATAAACTCAAATCTCGCCCTTTTACAATTCCAAGCAGAGGCGATTCTAGGACACTTCCGCAGATCTGAAGATCATCGAATCAAGAAAACATACACTGAAGATGAAAGCATTGCTGTCCATCGAAACGTCGGAAAATATTTTGTAAACGACTCTGGATAAGATCCCAGAAGACTTGAATGTACGAAATTTTTCGTGGTTTCAGTCACAGCCTCTCTGCAAATGTCGGGAGGGTGCTATCCAGATATTGAAGTGGACGGAAACAAAGGAAACACGGGCAATATCGGTCACGACAGTCAACGGCTTCCTGCTGAGTGCACGTCTAGAACGCTAGTGTTACCGTTGGTTGCATACTCAGCTATATAAGTCCATGGAGCTGAATAATTCTTGAGAAGTTAACTGTCGCTCAGTTAGCCAAGAAATTCCCCGTTTTTATGAAACTCGAAGATTTATTGCCGTGTTCAAAGGAGTCCACCATGGGAGCCTATCCCGAGCGACATAAATTTAGTCCACCCCATCAGACTATATATCTTTAAGATTCATTTTTAATATAAAATTATGGTAATCTTGTGGGGGTTTTCCCCTGCATAGTGTGCTTTGTCAGTTTCGACGTTTCAGAGCAAACAATTTTCGGAACAAACAAAGTAAAATATACGGCAAAAACCCAAAAGACATGCAACAACCCCTGACAAAACCTGGAACCTGTATAATTTTAATACAATCCGATTCCTTCCTAAGTGACATATGTGGTGTCGTTCAGTTTCTCTTAGTGCACATTTCTATACATTTCTCACTTCTCCAGTGAGTCAGAAGTAATTTAGGATTTAACTAAGATATTAATTAATTTTAACTTATTGATTAGTTAGATCGTAAAGCGAACGAAAAAGGATTCTAAGAGATTTGAATTAATAGATTCTGTATTGATGAGGGCTGTTCAAAATCAGGGTTATTAGGAAAATTCTGTGCGCAGAGTCTGACGTGTATAGTTGGCTCGTCAGGGGTGGAATTGTGAGCACAGGAAGCGATTGGCTGATGAACTGGTGACGGTAAGAGCCAGTACGTTGCGCTATGGTGTGAACAGGAAAATTGTCTACAAAATTCAATTTGGTCCTCCCCCTACTGCCTATAAAGTGATGGCCAAAGGGGTCTACCGTGTTAAGACACTACACTACATAAGAAGTGTGGGGAAGAAGATTGGGCCTACTGCTAGAGGGAGCTCTTCGGAACGGTAAGCGGACTAGAAGTACGGTTGGATAAGGACTGGGAGAGTATCTGACAGGGTGTACAATATTAACGTACCCTATGGGCCATTTATCGATTAACACTTAAAATGGAACCAGAAATATAAATCTAAACAGGAGCTGCAAGCAACAATGAGAACAAATTTGTGGCCAATCCACATATTTTTCATGGACTTACATTAGATGTGACATGATAATGCGTGATTTCAGGCTTTCGCCGCAGTGTGAATGAGATCTGCGCTCTTTTGGACTTTTACACAGCGTAGAGTGATAGTCTGTTATCAACGTTTGGGCATAATCTATCAGTCCCAGAACTCCTCTGGACAAGCGATCGGCCCGTCGCAGAGACCTCTATATGGCAACACACAAAACTCACAACAGGCAGACATCCCTGCGCCTGGCGGAATTCGAACCCGCAATCCCACCAAGCGAGCGGCCATAGACCCGCGCCTCAGACCGCGCGGCTACCGGGACCGGCCGGAAATGTGTTACAAAAGGAAATATTTTAGTTTAGATTGTGTCAGAATAATCGTCCGTTGGGGAGGTTTCTGATGTGCATCAGGTTCCCATAGCCGTGGGGATCCCGTTGAATGTGCGAGTAAACTGCGATCGCTCATAGAGAAGGCTGACTATTGGAGCTAGAAGATCGAATAGTCACCAATAATTACACTATCAACGTCTATTGTTTAACTGGTTGGCTTCACCTCTGGGAAATTGGCCTTCATAGTCATTTCATGTGGGGTAGGTCAGTCAGTTGTGCGTTTATACGTGGGCACAAAACGTGTCAGCTCGACAGCTCGATAGCTGTCTTGTGTATGAGACAGACGCGGCTGAAATCTTGGACACAGTTTTGCCAGGAATTTATGCGTGAAAATGAATATAAAAATCGCAATTACTTGCGCGTCCTTCTCAGTTCGTTTTCACCTTTATTCCAAACTATACTGCGCTTGAATGTGCACGCTTTGTCCTACTCAGCAATTAACCTTTTAAAGCCTAGCGGTAACTTTACATACCACCAGGTTTAACACTAAAAAATTCTACATAGTGCCCACATTGCGTTTATGTGTTTTGTACGGATCTCAGAACAAACAGCAACTTTTGCCTTATAAAACATTAAGAGATTGGTTTTTATAACCGAAGTGGAGAGTGTTTACAGCGCGGTACGCACAGAGTCCTTATATAAAACAGACACGTTTCGTCTTGAAAGGGTTAAGTAGCCTGCTCAGTAAAGTACTAGCTCTCTGTCTGCCAACCTACCAGTTAACAAACAAACAAACAAACAAACAAACTAACTAACTAACTTACTTACTTACTTACTTACTTACTTACTTACTTACTAAGCAACTAACTCACTGAGTGACTGACTGACTGACCGACCGACCGACTGACTGACCGACCGACTGACTGACCGACCGACCGACTGACCGTCTGGCCGGCTGGCTGATCTGCCGACCGCCTGACTGACCGACTAACTGATTGACTGACTGACCGACTGACTGACTGACCGACCGACCGAATGACCAACCGACGGGCCGACTGACTGACCGACCGACCGACTGACCGACCGACTGACTGACTGACTGACCGACCGACTGACTGACCGACCGACCGAATAACTGGCTGACCGACTGACTGACTGACCGACTGACCGACCGACCGACTGACTGACCGATCGACTGACTGATTGACTGACCGACCGACCGACATAATGACTGACTGACCGACTGACCGACCGACTGACTGACTGACCGACTGACTGACTGACTGACTACTACCTGTGTGAGTGAACAAACGAAGTAACTCTCTTAATAACGTGTTAGTAACGAACAGGTCGGTATAGTGGTCACGCTCTGAATTAGGAAGGCTGTCGCCTTAGCTTTCGGTGCTGCTCTGTCAGCAGTTTCGGCACGGTGCAAACCCTCAAGTTCAAACAGTGTCGCTGTGCAACCGCAAAACAAACACACTAACTAAGTACGCAAGTCCGCCTTAGGGTACTTTGCACAGTCAGTCGCATATTCATAACCTATATATGATCCACATTACCGCCCCATCTGTATCGCGAATACTTTCTTCTGTAACGTTTTGCCCAACCCTACTGTTATATAGACTTTTGTTGGGTTTTAGATGCGTGCTAAATGCATTTGCATTCTCACTTACGCATTGCTGTGTTATAAAATAACCACGTGGAAGCCATGCAAAAATTTTCTTCAGTTTGCTGTTCAGTAATTACAGCTAACGCTCCATGACAAATAGGAACAGCAGATTTCATCTAGATATGGCTTATTTACGTAGGTAAACAAGATAATGCATATGTTGGATATTGTGTGTCGGTCATGCTTGTAAGTCAGCAACCACAAACACGTCGACGATGAAGAACTTCGAGTATATAGTCGACAAAACGTAAGGCGTACAGAATATGTGCTCGAGTATTAATTACGTTTCCGCAGTATTAAAGAAGTAGTAATGTTATTAATTTACCCTGTATGATTGTTGATATGAGTGAATAAATAAGGGACTGACTTACATCGTGGGTCGTTGTTATTGGTAACAATCAATAGTAAGTGGCAGCAATCGAAACGTATGTATTGCTATCTATAGTAGTCGATTATAATTGCTTATCGATTGCTATCGATAGTTACAATATTTCGGTGCAGATGTGCGTGATTGTTGTGGCTGCCTGTCATGCGACGGGCACGTGACTTCTGTGTGTGAGTGCGTGTGTGTGTGTGTGTTTATCTGGAAATCTGTTCAATAGGAATGTTGAATTCATGAGTTATGCTCGGAACGCCTTTCATAACACAATGTAGGCCCGCATAAAATGTGTTACTTCCGCTGTTTCAGCCTAGAGGTTGCCTGGACACCATGTACGGTGAAATGCATAAGCGGTAGGCCTGCCGTATAGCCGCTACATTTCAATTGCTGTAAACCGCACGCTTCATTGCATAGAGCAATTTATTTAATGCTCACTAGGCTTATGTTCATCAGGCGCAAATGCAGTAAAAAATTAAATGTGTACGTGTTGTAATATCCTTAAAAGCAGTCCCATTACAGGCCTGGACAGGCCCACAGGGTTCCAGGACGTCGAGGCTCCCAGATTTCTAGACAATGGGCACATGAAGGTGGCAGGTTGTCAGCCATACGCACCGGCCGCGTTTATCCCCCAGGAAATATTCCTGGTACTCATTTCTGTTAGAGGCTGAGTCGACACCAGGGCCATAATGCGACCGACAGGATTATGTCAATGAAAAAATCCATTAACACCATCGGGAATCGAACCCGCGACCTGCCGGTTTGTAGTGTACTGCCTCAACCAACTGCGCCACTGTAATATCTTTAGTTTACATAATACGAATTTAATGATAAGTAGCGATAAATCAATGTTTTTATTAGAATACGCGGCATTCATGTTGCAGCTGCGAAGTTAGGATGTACTGACCCAGCTTACGGGGTGGGCAATTGTTTTCACGGAAGAGTCATCTATATAACCTATATTTACGTGTTTGTAAATTGTAAGTGTCGAGTTAATACCTACAATTCGTACCTTCAGACAATTGAGAGTACACTATTAATGTGAGTTAAAGAGCTTTAAATTCAACAAAACGAAACAGGACAGTAAACAAGTGTCCGTTTGTTTTATATTTCTTTAAACTGAGGACCAGTTCAGCTGCACTTACGTGCGAAGCAATGGTATGCAGAAGAGGTACGTCATAATGTTCTGCTGTGGTCTTGATATTTTAACGGATATAAGACATATGTAAGGAATAACTGAACACGTGTCTGTTTGTAGAAAAAGTCCCTAATCTTCCATTATTCTGTTCATTTCATTTACTTTACTTTTGATTATCTAATGTGGCGCTGAAGCTGCTACTTGTCTGTGCCTCGTATACACATGTGCGTATGTTACGTTTTGTGCTTTGTGGTGCAGTCTATCACGGAAATAGAAGGCTGAATTGCAGTCGTGACGCATTACCAGGCCTTCTGCATTACTCGTGTTAATAATTTTCCTCATTTTACAGTTTTAACTGTACCTTTGTATGATCTTTCTTACTTTTTTATTGTTGCGAAGTATATTTGAAGTTAGAATAGGCTACCATAACGTCTGCTTCTTCGGAATTTTAAAATTCTTTACTTCGACGTAATTATTCACATGGGTTTCCCTTTTTTATATTTTAGTAAATTGGTTTTCTCTGTCCTTTAGGTTTTTCCTCCTTCATTTTCTGTAGGTGTTTTCCTTACAATTCCCAATAGCTGTCGCTGGTTGATACTAACATTTCCATGACGGAGGGGGGGGGGGGGTCAATTCCGACAACTGCCACGACGGAGGGCTGTTTAATTTACATTACCCTTAAATGCATTAACGATTATACAGGTCAACGAGGCCTGCAGCGTGTGGAGTATTAAAGACCTGTACAATGCGCGAAGGCCGGCATTGAAGGGTTAATTCTCTTTTCTCATACGGTACAGCCTTCGTAATTATCTTTTCTTTTTCTTGCTTCTCTCCCTCTTACTTTCAGTTTCCTACATTTTGTATTTGATAAACTCCCAGTACAGACATTGTTTCTCACCGACAAGTTTTCGTTATTTTACTTAATTTCTTTATACTTTCTCAGTGTGGTTTCTTCGCTCTAACCGGACCGCTTCTCTCCGTACTGTTCATATACGTTGTATAAATGCTCGTCTCATTGCTTGCATTTTAATAGGCACCTTAACAGTTTAAACTCTATTATCTTAATTCCCCGGAAAGTTCCTATAATTCGGTACAATTGAGCCACCGGAGAAGGGAAACACAAATCTTTGCTGAGAATTTCTTGAACTCAAGACTGTGACCGCTCGTTCTCTTACGCTGAAATGCATCTCAGCGAATTCTGAAGTCGTAGACTATTTATGGGATTACTAACGGGCGAATGGGTGGCGGTGGTGGTGGTGGTGGTGGTGGTGGTGGCGGCGGCGGCGGCGGCGGCGGCGGCGGTGGTAATATCAGGAGTGCAGTAATAATACTAAATATAAATAATATAATACACATCCATGATAGCAGACCTCGATCTTCGCTGTTCTGGAATTTTACGCAGCGTAGATTGGTAGTTTGTTTCCGACGTTTCGGGAAACCCGTCAGTCCCATCTTCAAGGGTAAAGCGGTATTCTTTTCCTTGTTAGTCTGCTTGACCCTTGAAGATGGGACCGAAAGATGGTCCCGAAACGTCTGTAACAAACTACCAGTCTACGCACCATATATGGACACAAGAGCGAAACTCTCATTTACACCGGGCGACGGAAGCCTCAAATCGCGCAGGACAGACCATCTTGGGGTACCTATTCCTTCAGGAAACCTAACTCCACGTTTTATGAATTTCGTCCCTTATCATCTGTAAAAGAAAAGGCTGTATGACCGTATCCTAAGCCACAAGGATACAGTCGTACTAATAGTAGCAATGATGATGATGATGATGATGATGATGATAATAATAATAATAATAATAATAATAGCAAATATATTGCGAAATCAAAAATTATTACGTAATAGGAGGTAAACTAGTTTTCAATGGCTTTAGTACCCAGCTTAATGTAATGGAAATAATTACAGCGAGAATCGTGGAACTAGTTGCAATATTCACAACACGACCAATAAAAGACATATTTGGTAACTGTGGAGAGGGATGGGCTCTCTGCACAGTATTGGGTACGTTCATATAGCCATAATTGTTTTTAAGAACGGCTAGCAGCCTGGAATTAAATTTCGGAAGAGGGCGAATTTCATTCCCTATACCATGTTGAACAGGTGTGAAAGTAATGTCTGTCACTACATCTGGCAAAACAAACATATGCTGTAGTAACTGGTGCGTCGCCTTAGTTTCAGAGAATTCAAAATTCGATAAGTAAAGTAAAGTCCTAAGTCATAAGTGTTGTGGCCGAAATGATTCATCTGCTGTGTGCGAGAGCTGTGTAGAGGGAGGAGCGCAACTGGAACACAGCGCAGCTTCTGCTTGGAGGTTTGAAAATTCATAAGAATCGGTGACTGCAGAAACCTGGTACAGAATTGCAATTAAACCTGAAATATCTAGGCAAATAATTATTTAATTAAATATTATTTTATTTCATTATTGAATTATTACTTATTATTAATTATTTAATCATTTAATTAAATATGCACGAACGGAGTTTCTGTAGAAAATATGTGCGTGATAGGTATTCTCTTCACGATATTTGTAACAAGCGGTTATGTCGTCTTTTCTTTTAAATTTCTCCCATTAATTGTGTTCAGTTGTTACCCAAAACATTAGGTTACATTCCGTGTGGTAATATGTTACATAGAAACTTTCCTAGAAACAGATAACTCAGTAAGATCAGAAGTAAAACTGAATAGAAGTTAATTGCGAATTCGTATCGCGTCTGCAGGATAAAGGACAAATTCGTAACAGCAGGTCAGCTAGCAGAGACTGTGTAACTGCAGCAGAATTTAATATTCGGAACGATAAAAATAAACGGGATAGGTGCAGAGTGCGAATTAACAGCAGTTAAAATTCGGGAGATGTAAACTTCGTTGAGTTCAGGATATTTTGTCTTTCTGTTCTATCCCTAAAAATTCAAGACTGAAATAAATTATAAAACCAAAAATTAACTCTTTCTTAGAAGAGAAGCTTGAATTTTCTTTGTCTCTCTTTCGCTGTCTGTCCATCTGCCTGTAACGTGGATTTTTGCGTGATTGTGTTACAGAAAAGAACACCGAGGTGAAAGTTTACACTTCAAGAGGGCAGAAAAAGGGAAATGGAGAAAAGTTCGTACGTAATAGCTTCACTGTACTTAATGCGAAATATTTTTCGGATGGCTAAATTAATAAGCAAAACAGCCACGCAGCACATATGGAGAAATATATTTTTATATCAAATTTTGGTTACAATTTGGAATCCTGAAGGGGAAAAGTCTCTTGGAAGACGTAGGCGTGGATACAACGCTGATATTGTAATATGCCTGTACAGTGTACTTCAGCTACTCCAACTAAACTTACATCGCGCTTGTAGTGTCTACGAGTTTGGAAGGCGATTATGGGCACACGAATTTCTACTGCGCCAGCATACGGAATATTGCTTTCTTTATAATTCACTTCAAGTGACAGTGAAACACTTGTTACTAGCTTGTGTATAATATTTTGCCTCTTGATAATCATTATTATTTCAATTTAGCAAATTTAAGTAACCTTTGTTATTATTATTATTATTATCCGAATTTCTCACTTCTCAACTTTAGCTGGGAAGTATTCACCTAGCCTGGGAGATTTCATCAACAGGATTAAGCTCGGTGGTCTTATGTGTAATTTAGGAAATTTCTTACAATTATTATTATTATTATTATTATTATTATTATTATTGCGTTCTCATCAATTAAGTGAATAATGGAGTCTGCAGTCGCTTAAATAGCTACGTGTCTTACTGTGAGATCATTGCTACGTTTTTCTTCAAACTCCGCATTTTCTGAAACATACTGCAGTAATGTAATTGGATTAAGTTTCATTCTTATTTGTTGAAGTTCTGACTTAACAACCTATTGGCCAGTTACAGAATCAGCGTGTATTAATGAGTATAAGGTGCGTAAGTAAAAACAAGCAAAAGAACAAAAGAAACGAAACATAAGACAAGGAAAAAATGCACTGTAATTCAGTCACGTAAAGAATAGGAGACAGAAATAGAAAAATTGTACATGGAATCTGGCTTGATGCCGTACAATAAGAGACCGCCTGCTCACTGGGCCAGCATGGTGACCCACAAAACTGGATTGCATTTCATCGGTGCGTTATAGATTCGTGTTGCCTAAATACGACAACAGTAACTTAAAATATGTAAAAATTGGTGTCTAGACAATGGAAAGGTAGATTTTGTCACTTACAGCCGGGATTTGTTGTTCAGAAATTTTCTGATGGTTATGTTGATATTGCTTCACCTTGTTAGTTTATAGGTAGGCTTTGGTGGTGGGGGATGAACTTTTAGCCCTTTACGTAGAAATTACGGTTTTCTAAGGTTGATATTCGATGGTAATGATAATATGTTCTCCGCACATTAGCTTTAAACCTAAAACAACCCTCAGTCACAGTACTCTGTTGCTACCGTACATCTGGGCGTCACACTCCCCGGATGTTCCTCTCTCTTGACTTCGCTGAAGTCGTAATTAAATGTTCTGTCGAAAAGCGATTACCTGTCGTTCTTTGATTGTAAGAAAGACGGAACACGGGATTTCCAGATGTGGGTAAGTCGACTACTCAGATTCGGCAGGCATGATGTCTCATCTTCAGGGAATATTAACGTGCGGTCCGTTAACGTACTGTGTTGTTCTACACTCCACGCAGCACTCGGGAATCAAACAACAGTCTAATTTTTATCTCAATTTATTGCCAGTAATGATAAATTTTTAGTGATTCACCACAGTTCACTGCGGAACTTTGTTTGAAACTTAGCACTTTGAAACAATCACGTTTTAACTACAGTTGGCTGTGCGATGGCCGAACATCACGGGCACAAAGAATTTGCGTCTGAACCGCTCCAGATGCCAAAAGGGAGAGCCCGGTCTTAAAAGACATCTCGGTACATCTCAACGCAGTTACACCCCTCTCTAAACCCAAAAAGTTATCCTGTTGGCTGAAATGCAAATTTGGAAAAATCCCGTAGGCCGAATTCAAAACTTTTTAAATTCCTCTAACCTGATTGGTTAAAATACGCCCGCGCTGAGTGTCTCTGGCTTAATTTTAGACACCCCATCTACGCAATTAGCGTCCAGTTCACGGTTATTTACGGCACAACCGATGGTAGCTTCCCTACTGAAAATGTATGGGTGCACAGCTGTCAAGTGTAACATCTCTCAATAAAACTCCAACTTCCTAAACTTTTAGAAACCTGACAATGGAGAAGAGCTAGCAAGTCCTTTTCTTTTATTTATTTTTTTATTTTCCCTTAACTGCGCCCCCCCCCCCTCTGTAGTTCATAGCTGTAGGTCGGACCCTTCTCCGTAGCTGTGTCTTCCTACACCAAATGTTCTAATTATCGAAGCGAAATAAAGTAGGATGCCTACCAAGACTATGTTTAGGCCTCGGACCCAAAGTGTCCGACAACACTGTGCTTCCGAGAACCTTGAAGTGGATACTTCCAGAATGAATTTGATAGAGTTACAATTGATCTAACGTGCTCCAAACAAAAAGAAAATGCTTATAAAATATTCGTGTTGTACTCCGTTCATCTAAAAGACCCCTCACATTTCAATATTCCAGTTTCCAATTTGACGTTTGCCTAGACCAGCAGATGCAGTGTTTCCCCTGATTGGTTGGTATTGTTACACATTACGGACATACTTTGTGTTGTATTGTAACGAGGGCTTTAGATACAATTTTGCTATAACCTATTCGCGCTGATTTAATGATGCATGGAAACCACTTTTCAGTGAATGCTTTTCGTAGTTTTAGCGAAACGGCATGTTATACAAGGAAAAGTATATCCGAACACGGGGCTGTATCCTGGACTCCAAATATGAAACACTGACTGAAACATCACCAGCACAACCCTGAACGTGTGCATGTGTGTGTGTGTGTGTGTGTGTGTGTGTGATGGCCCCATTTAACCCAGCTGCGTCATTGATTCAGCTGATGAAAGTTTGTCAGTGTGTACTTAACCAACGCCATCAGCAAATGTGTTTCAATTATTACTTGTGACGTCAGCTCCCAGGCCACGTAAAAGCTTTTATGAACGCCACCTTCAATTACAACATGTTAATAATTGAAAAGCACTGTGTGATTATGTAGCATTTGATTGGGGTTTTATAGTTAATGAATATATATGAAATTAGTTTATGGTACCGAGTCTTTCCTAACTACAGTATATCATCATTTAAATTTTCCAAAATTGCACAGATTTTAATTTCTAACGTTTGTGTATGTTCTGTTCCGTTTTGGTTATTCAGCTTGACAGAAAATTTATTGCATGTGTTAGCAGCCCAGTGTTTTCTCACGTTGCGTGTCTAGGAACTAGACAGAATCGGAAGAGGATTGAAAATGCGATAATTAATAATTAGAAGTGGCTGAAAACAAAATAGAAAGGAGAAGTAATGAATTTTCTGCTGACCAGATTTTGAAATGAAGTAGAAGTCCAGTCCGTTTGTTAAGCGCGTAAGAAATGCTCGGTCTTTCATAAATCTTGAACGCAAGGTGTCTATGTTAAAGTAAACATTTTCTTGACATGGGCCAATAAATATTCCAGCCTGGATATTGTCACTTATTCTTTGCCAGGCCACCAAGTTCACCGGACATCCTAAACTTTTATCTTTTCAACAAATGATATCCTAAGGCGAAACACGCTGTACATTTGTTTTAAGTATTAGGGTGAGATAATGAGGATATGCGCTTTCATGAATTTCATATAATTACAAAATTATTCCTTCTGTTGACGAAATTTGTAGCTGCCGCATATTTATATCGCATTTGCTATGAAAGTTTAGTGATATGTGAAGGTAAATGGAGGCGAGATGGCGCCGTCGATGTACTGGCGAGACTACGGACTGGACGGCCGAGGAATCGTGGCTCGATTTCCTGCAGGGGCGAAAGGTTTGTCTTTTCTCCAACGCTTCAAGATTGGACATGGCTTCCACCAATCCTCCTACTTGATGCGCACCGGAGGTCCTCTCCTCGGGGAAAATCCTGCGCGGTGTGAAGCTGACCACTCACTTTTAACTAGCGCGAAGGTTAAAAATGAGTGGATCTATGCCACCATGCCTCCGTATGCCTTATGGTGTGCAGGCGGAGAACTTTAGTTGTAATAATGATTAACATTTTTAAAAAGGAATATTGCATTTTTTGACAAAGCTGTTTTGTTGAGATCATGAAAGAACGGAAGTTGATAATTAAGTACTCGAGCAAGGAATACATATTATTCATTGTTTGCGTCATTACTCAGTTTTTCTTTTATGCTGCTATTTGCTAGGTTAGTGTAACTGCATCACATCATTTCAGGAATATGCATAAAATGCTGGACCAGTGTGTCATTGAATCACTAAATGAAAATACCGTCTGAGACGTAGAGGAGGATAAATCTTTCAAATTTTCAGAAAATAGGCTTAAAACCTCTTCTTAATTGTATTCATTATTTACATCTCATGTACCGTACTACCAGTAACACCAAATCACTTCCACAAAATATACACTGGGCTCAGACGAGACATGAAATTTCCTTACATGTTGCAGCCAAGCTCGTCTATGGGCTGTGGAATAAACATGTGATGCAGGAATAGCGGTAGTATTGGTCATATATCATAACGTACATATGTGTATTAAACATCACTACGTTATAAATATCAATCTGAGAAAATAAATTTTCTGAATCAAGTAGTAGAGAGAAGAAGATTTTAAAATTAAAATACCGCTTGGAATCATGGTATTATGAATCAGGCAAACGCGTAATGGTTACACATATACCATAATTGTGCCATGTGGTTTGTGTATGTAATACAATTACGGGTGTGCCGGATTTGTGACACACAATTCCTTCTGTCGTTGCCAACCTACGGTATTGTATTTGTCTTACGTAATTTACACGATACATCTTTTGAAGGTTTTAATGGATTTGATTAAAATTTTTTCAGACTTCCCCTCTACTCAGCATTTCCGATAGTTCGACCTTCCGTCGTTCCAATTTAGGTCTGATAAAGTGACTCTACTATATTTATGTCTTCGTAAACCTTAAATCATGAAGAGTTCTGTATTAGGGATGGCTACAACATTTTCTATATAGTTTTTTCCGAATTTAAGCAACCGTCAGCTTGTCACGTGGACCTGCTCTGTGGTAGTCAGGTGGACAGGCGGCTGGGCAGAAGAGAAACATAAAATGGCTTGTTGAGTTTGTAACCAATTACAGAATTTATTAGCGAGTCGTTGTGTTTGTTGGTGCGTGTGATAGCGAGTCATACACCGTTCTATGTTCAGATACTGACACCAATACCCTCAGTCCATGGAGGAATATTTGTTTCCGTTCAGCGACGTTCAGCTGAATATGGCTTATGAATTCCAGTGCCCACTTTGTCTGCTGTCACCTTAAACACGAGTGACGTACTTGATTTTCCGTTGGCGCTTCCAGGCGAATACAAGAATAATTCGTTTCTTTGCTTACATAACGAAAGTTTCCGTGTTTCGTGGATTACGTAGCATCGCATGAATAATGTATAATGACCCCTTTTTCAATACCAATCCTAATTTGTGCAAGGCAGTTCAATGAGGGAGTTTCCCAAGTCTACCAGTTATTGTCTTAAGCAGTTTACCTTTCGCTAGCAGGTAACTCTTCTAGTAGGGGTAACCTGCAACGGATGACACAAGATTCAGTCAGCCAGTCAGTCAGACGGTTATTGTCTTAAGCAGTTTACCTTTCGCTAGCAGGTAACTCTTCTAGCAGGGGTAACCTGCAACAGATGACACAAGATTCAGTCAGCCAGTCAGTCAGGCAGTTATTGTTCATAAGTAGTTGTGCGTCAAAGACATTGGGAAATTTATCCCTCGAAGAAGTTTTAATATGATTCGGGTTTTATGGGAGAAATTCTACCCCGAATCGAAATACACCGCAAACTGTGAGAGGTGTACTGCGCTGACATAATTAGAGTGCAGCATTTAAGCAAATGTTAGCCCCGCTTATTAGGGACGGATGTGAAAGTAACATAGGAGGAACTGATTTTCGAAAACCGACCTGTCACAATTCGAAATTTATTCGCTGCATTGGAATTACTCTTTGGAACTGTATACCAAATTGTCCATGAAGAAATGTGGTACTGCAAAGTGTGCGCACTTTGGGGACCAAGATTACTGAAGGAAGAGAAAAAAACCGACGTTTTGAGATTGCTTTTTCACATCTCAGTCGGCTTAAAGAAGAAGGAAGCGAGTCCTTAGAATGCACAGTGAGACACTGGTGTTGAAGTGTAGTGGAAAAATTCATGTTCTCCAAGAATCAAGACTTCAAAGTGTGTCAGTCTGCTGGAAAAATATGTCGTCTGAATTCTGGGATACATAAAAGAGTCATCCACGTTAAATTCATAGTTCGGAGCACAACTATCAACGCCAAGGCCTTCTGCGACACGCTGCGACGATTGTCTGAGGCTATTAGCAGGAAGACGCCTGGACGTTTATCGCGAGGTGAGGTCCTTCAGCAGGGCGACTCAAACCTACACAGTGCGCGTCGTTGTCGCAGGTATTTTATAGGGTACTTTCAGCTCATCACTTTTTCTTTCTGACCGTTGATCTTCGAACTGTTATTGGTGTGGGGCTCTGAGATAACAATTAGGAGGTCGCCGACTCCACAATAACAAGAAAGTGAAAAAGGCTGTTTGTGAATGGTTACGAATGCAAGAGGCCGATTTCTGCGGCGACGGAATTTTTAAATTCGTGCCAAGTTGGGACAGATGTATCAAAGCGCTCAGGAATTATGCGAAAGAAAATAAGATACTCGTATCTCAGGGGAAGAAATGAGCTACGTTTAACGTCGTAACGACTCCTCCTTTAATTTTTATTGTCTAGGGACTCCTAGTTATTGAACAACCTCATATCTCTGTAATTTTACGCAACCCAATACTTATAAACATACGAGTGCTAGAATGTGTAACAATGTGAACGAATCGCCAGGCGCTATTAAAAGCTCTAGACATAACCAGCGTTTTAGTCGTGACGGAAATTCTGGAAAATGTTCTTCTCACACTAAAACATCGAAAAGGATTCGGTGACTGGGTGCCTCCATCATCTGAAGGAACAAGAAGAAGGAAGAAAATTTAGAGTGCAGGTAGCATTTGTTTCACCACAAGGTCCGAATGCAATTAAAATGAACAAAATGTAGAAAGGCAGATTTCTCCCAGCGCCTGATTCAGTACCAAATAATGAGAACGTATAGGAACCATTTTCTTGACTTCGGCCTTAGTCGGAAACGAGAGACCAGCTTCCGGTTCAGGCCGCTTTAAGCCCGCGGGAAGAACCACGATACGCGGTGGTGAAGAAAAGAGATCTCTGCCCCCTGTCAGTAATCGAATCCTGGTTTTCCAAGTTAATACGAACGGTTTACTGGTCTTCAGCGCATGCGTCCGTTATACAATTATTGATATTTGGATGCACCATGAAACATTTAATTCTAGTTTGCTGTGTAAGAGGGTAACGTTCACGGCCCTAAAGAAAGAAGCAAGTAATTGGTAATAAAAGAACACTGCCCTTAAAATAAACTGACAATTAAAAGTCGCTTTCTTGTTATTAAATCCAGTTTTAGCTTAAAACGAAAGTTACAAGAATATACTGGAACTTATAATGAATTTTTCATTTAGGCCTTTAAGCCACAAAAATGTAAAACAATTTTAACCTATTCCAGCTCGCTGTTAGCTGCTTTATTTGTTGATTGTGTTCTGCAAATTCAGTTAGCTTTGACAGGAATGGAACTTGAAGAAATCCGTTTAATTGGTGCATTAAAAGGCGCACGAGTTCAGAAATGAGAAAAGTTTAATATTTAGTATGAACAGAGTTTTATTGCGTTTTCTGTAGACGTCTGGCCTATTTGATACGCTGTTCTTCTTCGAGTGGGTTAGGTTTTTCTTTTGAAACTATTTAACAGGTCGTTAAATGCGGGGAGTGGGGGGGAGGTGGTCAGTTTAAATAATTGGAGATAGAGACCTGAGTAACAGCGGACTCCTTTTTGTTCCATGCATTGACAGGAGGGAGGCGGAACTACTGAGACCCATAAATCATCGTCCTGACGTTTAATACAAACTCTGTAGTGCTTGATATCACGTGGAAGGGAATTTTAAGACCTTCAATCAAATCTGTAATCAACATTCTGCGTCCTATACCGGCTGCTGTTTTGTTACCTTAATTATAATGCAGAATTGTATACTGCAAAAAAGGAAATTATTTTTGTCGCGTATAAACACGAGCCGGAAATCGGGGGCAGTTCGGATATCGCTCGGGACAAAGACATTGACTTGTTTATTTTTGTTCACAGACGGTCGACAACATGATCTGATAAGTCGTCCGTTTGCCTGAACACTTTTTATAACCATCCATAACATAGAGTCATTATTTTATCGGACAACTGTAGGTTGATACTTCCGTCTACTCATTCAGCCGACCACCACACGCGCGGAGGAATAGCACGAAGAGAAAGTGATAGTAGGCAGGTAAAAGAAAGTTCAAGTAGAAAATGAGTCGGGGTAACTCGGGAAACTTGCTACCAGTTAAATGATCAGTGTTCGATTCCCAGCAGAGTCAGGTACTTTTATCCTCACAAGCGCGTCTACCTCAACTCTGTGGCAACCAAGCCTCTGCTGAAGTGAGTGCAGGGGTACTTAACCTCTGGAACAAAGCTATCGGAGCGTAAGTTGACGACATGTCTTCATATGTTGTCTAGATTAACAATACTTAGATGTTTCAGCTCCTGTTCCCTATACACTTTCATGGCTTGTATTAACGTGATTTTACCTACAGCAGAGGAGGTTTTTGGATAGCTCAGTTGGTATTCTGGTTCTTGAAGCCTTTCATTCGATTGCTGGCTGTAGAGTCTTTTTTTCCCCTTGCCAAAGCTACGCGCAAACTCCGGGGTTCAACTAACCTCGTATCCACCGGTTACAGCTGTATTCCGGGGCATAAAGCGGCCATGGATGAAGTTAACCACTCACTTCCACCTAATGACGTGTTGAAGAATGTGTGGATCAATTCCCTGTTGCGTCGACATTGCTTGGTGCCTAATATTGGTCAAGGGGACATTCTACTTTTACTATACAGTAAAGTAACAGCTAAAGAGTAACGCTGGAACAGGCCATGAAAGCCCAGAGGGGGAGTAGAGGTATAGCACTGCTCTTTCTTTAACCTTGGCGCTAGATGAGCGTGGGTGGTCAACGCCACGCCTCTGCCGCTTTACCCCCCCCCCCCGGTCAAGAGACCCAGTACCCATTATACAGAAGGCTGGGTGGTCCCCAGGGAGGGTATGAACGGGTGTGGAAAATCTCGCCTTCAACAGGATTCGATTCCCGGACCGTTCAGCCCGTAGCGAGTCGCTATACCGACTGAGCTATCCCGGCCCACGCTTTTACTCTGACGGAGGCGGCATGTGCTTGCACTGCGCCTTAGCCGAATGAATAGTAAATGGTAGGTATTTCAGTTCCGTATTCAGTTCTTGGAAGCCTGAAGTGCAGAGATGCAGCACTGTTCAGTCCTCCCGCACACAGAGACAAAAGGGCAATGCGATTGCCCAGTCAGCATTCAGTGAAAGGTGTGGGGTTTGTGGAGGGTAAGTCTGTAAGGAGATGTTGGTACCTCTTCCAATGTCCGTCGCTTTTCCATTGAAGAAGCAGCCTCCAGTCATCTACGTACTAGAGAAGAAAGTAGACGAGTTTAGGTGTCTTATAGTACGTCGCACTGTTGTTTCTTAGGTTGGAGCCGCGGGTGGGAGTATTTGAGTGCTTGAACAGATTATGACAACGTCATACAGGAAATGTGGCCGTGTATTTGCAGCCTGAGATCATAATTGTGCCGCACGGTGTGAAGATTATCATGTTACACGTAACCGCTGTGCACTGAGAATAATACAATTTGTACAGATGTGTATAGTAGGAGACTGTTTATTGCCGTCTTACCAAGAGTGTAGAACAGGCCTGCTCAGCCTTTTGTGTGGTCAGGGCTACTTCGACAAAACTCCGTCTGCACGCGGGCAACATGAAATTCAATACACAAAATGAAGAATGAGTAAATATACCTATATGTACAACTTTACCTGTGTGTTTTTTTGTACATCATGTGCAATACAAACAACGGGCTAGGTTGTCGCTATTTTAGCGCATGTTTAAAAAGTAATTAGCAATATAATGTATGTCTTCATAAATGACTCATAAACTTTACGTAGCTCATTTTCGTGCATAAATTTATATATGTGTAGAATTAACTACCAAATGCGCAATGTTTTTGTTCTTTATTTACTTTCACTTTTCCCCCGAAATGTTTCGGCATCTACATGTCATTCTCAAGGGGTTCTATTCTAATTACATAAAACTTTATCGTGCATTGACACGTGACCCTTAAAAAAGGTTTTTTAAGAGTCACATGTCAATGCACGATAAAGTTTTATGTAATTACGTGGTAGAATGGACCCCCTTGAGAATGACATGTAGATACCGACACATGTCGGGGAAAAAGTGAAAATAAATATAAAACAAAAACATTGTGCATTTGTTGGTTAATTCTACTAATAGACTCACAAGCTTTTCGGTGTTCTACCTTGGCTTTGCCAGGGAAGTGGTTAAAATACGTCGTCTCTTTTTAATTGTCTCCGCGGGCAACCTAACGTTGTGTCGCGGGCAAAATATTTCCCGCGGGCTGCGGGTTGATCTGGCCTAGCGTAGGATGTTATTCATTAACAGAGGAATTAATTTTAGTGTGTTTGACGGGCGACGTTAATTGTGACACGGCCTGGACTTATACAAAATTGCATAAGTGAGGGTAAGTTGGTGGATAAGAGACAGCTTTAATTTTTCGTGGATATCTTCACTTCTTCTAGACATACAAGGGCTGCGCCGTTTCGTCTCAGAATTGGCTAGATTTAGCTACACTTTTCAGTCCTTGTTATGAAGATAAACAGTATGAAGGTATTTAGAGGACACATACACAGTTTAATGTAATTTGTATGTATCAACAGAACACAAGTCTAGTCTAATTCATTGAAATCTTCAAACGTGTTCATAACTAAGCCTTAGATCCATAGGGACGCACCATCACTGTTTTAACGTCGGATATTTGATCCTAGTACATTCTCCGCTGACCTTTCTGTGTAATTTCAGCCGGTCCATTATCCACTTCTTCGTCCCTAATTCCGTTACCCATAATGCAGCAATGATATTCGGCAAAGAAGATGATGTTGCCTGCACTCAGATCAGTATTACATTGTCCTGGTCTCGGTGAACACAACGTTATTTTGTATCCTGAAGGGAACTTTGCTAGTGGCACTGTCGTTGTCTGTTAGGCAAGAGAATAAGACAGGTACCCGCATGTCAGATTAGGGAGCTTGTCAAAATCGAATGTAACCTAACACAGAGGTTTATTAACACCTCTATATTTAACTAACTGGGTACTGAAGAAGGGCGACTAGTCAGTCGCTAGTCGCTGTACTGTTTACCTGTTGACTGGAGGAGTGTGTTTTCATTTACTTCGGAGGTGGGGATAGATTTTCGTCATCACATCCAGACCGGCTGTACGGTGAACCAGCCTCCTGTGTAATTTGTACCGTGGGCTTTATCTTCGGATGTACAACGGCCGAAGCATGAAGCTGTCCAATCACCTCCTAGTGCCGTGGTTACAAATGTGTAGAGCCCTTCCGCCTTTAACCATACGCCTTCATGGCGTTGATCTAGGCGTACCTGGGCAAGTAATATTAAAACTGACTTTCAGTAAATAGAGTTAGGTGATATGGAATGGTTTATCGAGTCTTATTATGGTGTACAGTGACAGACTGTTGTAAAGACGGTAATAAAATGTGGGTTTCTATAAAATGCGATTGATTTTTGACCAGGTGAGCTACTGTCAGGTTTCCAAGTAGAAGAATGCTCCGTCGTGTGGAATTAGACATAATCCGTGACTGCACTCATCTACTGACAGTTTCTCAACTGCACGCTTTATACACATTCCACATACTTGATTGTCATGCCCAAAGACCTCAACGCGATGTGGTAGGAATAGGTACGGGTGTTACTGATGGACGGACACCCCTTTTTTTTCTGGACGAATCGAGGAATGCCACGAAATGTCTCGTTGTGGGCAGTCGATCTCCGGACTGAGGTTTTAAACTCACAACCTGATAAAGACGTAACTGTATACCCAATTGCGATATTCGGTGGGTTATGTGTAGAGCAAGACCGAAAATGGTGCACTTTGTGACTTAGTATACTCACTATACCAAGGCGTTCTTTACTCTACAAATTTCGTATGGGTGCACTGTTCACGTTATATTTGATTTTATTTACGCCTGCAAGAACATTAGGCCTTTCCTGTCGCCGATTTTCACCACAAAATCAAGAGCATTATGTGCATATTTCTTATATTGAATTTATTAACTCGTTTCTCTTTCTTGCGTGTGTTTCTTTTTTAGCCTATTTCTTTCGCTTTCAGTTTTTCTTTATTCCCTCCAATTCTTGTTACATTAATTAATTAATTCATTATTTCATTCATTCATTCATTCATTCATTCATTCATTCATCCATCCATCCATCCATCCATCATCCATCCATCCATCCATCCATCCATTCCTGAATTTTTCTGTCTTTCCTTCATTCTTATTTCTTATAGGTTTCCTTTTTTACCTGTATTTCTTACTGTCCTGTGTTTTTCTCTTTTTCGTTTTTTACTATGACTTGGTGTTTGAACCCGCGAATCCCTTGTGCAGGTGGTTCCATAGTTTAACAACACGGTCACTTATGCTCTTTATATTGTGTTAGTGTCAGACAATTTCTGGTGTGTTGCTCAGCGGCGCGAAGTCCTAGAATTATTAGCCTTTTCTTACTCGATACTTCAAAAGCCGCTAACAGGCTTGTATAGGCAGTTCTGCAGAAGTATTGGTAATTCCTTAAAGGTATCAAGTCTCATTGGTGAAAGTCTTTCCTCCTGAGATTTGCGATTCACGACGACGGTAAGCCATATGTCAATAAGCGTCTTCAAAGCACCAGTGCTACTCGGAGGTATTGTGGTGTGTGAATATCGAGTTTTCAGAAAAAATGAGAGGACTGGAAACGAACCGAATTCAACAATAAGAACCTCACTTGAGTCAGTCCCTTCAAGCAATAAATTCTGATATATTTCTGTGAAGTTCTTATGTTATCTCAATGATATATGACTAAATGACAATGTTTAAATCGTGCAGTATACAAGTATACTTATTGATTATACGCAAAACAATCACCTAAACATGAAACAAGTGTAAACAAACTTCTGAAATCAATTTCATGTTTGTATACTAAGAGTGTTAATGTGAAAAGTTTTATAACCAGAGTATTAAAAATTTAAAACACTGGATGCATGAACCCACAAAAAGAACTTAATCAAGCCGAATAGTTTTGTTATTACGTTTTACATAATTAATATTAAAGCCTCGGTAGGGCGGTTGTTCGGGCTGAACTCGGAATTTGTAAAATTAGTCTTGCTGGAACGCAATTAATCAACGACCTTAACATTCCCAAGAAAATTACCCCAATGCATATTTCAGGGGTAGTTAGAAATTGTGGCACACTGCTTTAGTGATTAGCTGGAAAGAACAGGAGTCAGTGGCGGCCACATCCATTCAACTAATGTTTCTTACTGGCGGCTAATTTCATGGAAGTAATGTTCTTCAGTGGCGGCTACTTTCATAACGCTTTGTTCTTCAGTGGCGGCTACTTTCATATAAGTAATGCTTTTCAGTAGCTTCATTGGAACCCTGCCCTAATATTACATAAATTAGAGAGGACAGATTAAAATTGTAGGAAATTAAGTGCCAAGGAGAATATTAGGACATAAGAGTGACGAAGAAGTATCAGAAAGGAGAAAATACGTAACAAGGGGCTCGTCGTAAAATTCAGATTGTGCTGTTGTGGGTTGTGAAATTGTGCAGGCTCATCTATTGGATTCGAGACTTATGGAGGAACAATTTGTCTTACCCCGACCACGAGGATGGAGGCAGCATGTTTCTTCGGAATATTTGTATTCACCCATGCGATTATGCGGCGTCGAAATATGTAATTAATACGATAAAACCACTGGAAATGCGATAGTAAAAGTCCAATAATATAAATTCCTCATTTCTTTTGTTACGGGACTGAGGCACTTTGGTCTGCTTGAACTGGTAATCAGTTTGAGTCTTGAATATTATTGAAAAAATAGCATGAGCTTCTCCATTACAAGGCAGCACAGAAAAGCGAGAACTGTCGTCTAGGGAAAAAGAGGTTTCGAGTTTTCTCTCTTACAGACCAAAGTCTTTCGCTTTGGCCCTTGGGACGGGCTCTCGAAAAATTATCCGTACGCATAGACGTTTAAAATCGCTCAAACAAATATTTTCATTACTGCATAGCATTTCAACTCTTCATGCTGTTCATTCGAGATGATTTAAAAACCGCTGGTTTATTTCACGTGTGCTGGCTTTCAGCCGCCTCTGAGTGGGTCTTTCATTATAAGGTTAATCTCAGTTTGTGATGAGATTTCCGCCCTCCGGACGAACTCCTAGTAAATTACAGCGTCCTCCTTCACGACATCCTCCCCACAGATTCGTTCGTAAGGTTAACAGATACGTTGCTCTACTTTGTGTCACGAAGGCTGCAGCGAACCTTCTGCCTGCTTGCCTGTTTGCCTGCCTGGCTTCGGGGGTCTGGGCCTTTACAGAAAGCTAGTGTTTCCTAGAAACTACAAAACTTGGGGGCATGCAGTGGAGCAGCTAGCTAAAGAAGAGTGCTTAGTCCAAATTAAAGCACACGTAGGCCCGCTTTTAAAGTTAGTTGTTTGCGAACTTGTTCGCTCCAGTGAAAACAATTTTTGTCGCTTTCGCAAGAAACTGTTTCAAGAATGCGTGTCAGTTTTGTCATGTCTATGCGCAGTTGCGTCTGTTCGCCGGTTCTCTTATCTGTCTGTATGTACTCGTAAAAACAAGCAACCATTGAACGGATTTTTGTTAAATATTATATTACAAAACTCTGCTAAAATTTGGTTACATACTTTCCCGTCCATTACAATCCACCACTCTGACAACGACCTACAAGGTTCACGGTCCCGTAACTTGGAAGACACAATCTGAATCTTCATCGCTGTGAAAACCTCAAAGCCCATGTGCGTTATTTTGTTATTTTAATATTTGGTGTTCCTGACGTAGATCAGTGTTCTTCGCTTCTCTTTCATGTAATTTGTGTTAAGTGTGAAAGTCCATTTCTTGGGAAGATAGAACCGGACACTTGCATTTGGCTTTACTAATATGATAAAACAGCCAAATTTCGTGTTATGTATTATTTCGCGGTACTGGCCAAGGAAGAACCGGTGGTACAGGGCATGATTGATAGACTAATTGAAATTGGGAAATGCCATGGAATGGAAATGAATGTGGAAAATCTGCGGCAATGAGAATCTCAAGGTATCTATCCCGAATACAGATTATGGTAGATCAAAACGAACCGGAGAATGTAGAATATTTGTAGTATTTGTGTAGTATGGTGACAAATGATGCAACATGTACACGAGAAATTAAATCCAGGATTGCCATGGCAAAAGCAGCATTCAGTAGAAGAAACCACTTTTTACCAGCAAATTGGAATTAGATTTAAGGAAGAAACTAAAATGCTACATTTGGAGTATAGCTTGTGTAGTACTGAAACGTGGACACATCGGAAAGTAGATCAGAAATACCTTGAAACTTTAAAGTATGGTGCACGCGAAAGATGGAGTAAATCGGTTGGACTGATCGCATGAAAAATGAAGAAGTATTACATAAAGCCAAGGAGAAGAGTAACGTCCTCTATACAATAAAAAGAAGGACGGCTAAATATATTGGTCACATCTTGCGTAGGAACTGCCTTAAAAAAAGTTCATTGAAGGAAAGATAGTGGGAAGAATAGAAGTGGCGGGAAGACGAGGAAGAAAATTTAAGCAACTACTGGATGACCTTAAGGAACGCACAGGATGCTGGGAATTGAAGCAGGAAGCAGTAGATCGCAGTCTGTGGAGAACTCGCTTTGGAAGAGGCTATGGACCTGTCATAAGACAGACTAGGGAATGCATGAATTTATCATGGATGTAGGTATGTTTCCTACACCACGTTCGAACAGTTTCTCATAAGTGGTTCAATATCTCTATGTGACACTGTGTGAAGTTATTCGATATAGCACTTTCTTGTGCTCGAATCGTCTCTCAATAAGCTGTCGCATTGCAATAAATGTGACTGGGTTGTCCTGCCTTCGGTATAGAGACGCTGTGGTAACGAACATTCGGATGTGTAATAATTGTGGACATATCGATTAGCTGTGTGTATCAACAAGTCAAGGCGGACACTCCACTGCGTGTCTGGCTAATTGCCTTTAGTCCTTGCAAACAATGGCGGCCCGATAGTTCTATTTCGCTTCAGAATCTGAAACGTTTCCACAGCGGCTTGCTATTACATTTGTTCGGCGCCTGCATATAATCAAATAAACATGGTACACGTACTATACTTCATTTCATCCGTGTTACTGAAATTAAAGTTTAGGCGAGCTTGCATGTCCGGGGAGCGCGTATTACAGCTACTCGGTCGGTTAGGTTTTTCGTCAGTCTGTCCAGAACAACTCCAGAGTCCCTGAAGGGATTTTAAATAAAATTTTATTTTGTGGGCGGTACTAAAATTTTTCGAACCATTTCAGTTTTCACTTACATCGGATAACTTCAACAGTCATTACTTCTGAACCACTGTGTTTGTTTCTGTTACATAGAGCAAAACACCTTAAATACGGAGCAGACCGAAAAATGTTTCCTAAATAATTGGTATAGAAATATGAAACAAATGCGGAATAATCAACACAGTTTCCTAAATTCTTATAGCTTTTGAGATTATTATACAAAAGGGAAGGTTTTTGTATATTTTCGAAGTAGCGCATTTAATATTAACGTTGTATTTCGAACATGCACGAAGATTATCTCAGTCTTCCATTGCTGGTAACAAGTAAATGAAGCCTATTTCTAGATGAATTTTTAGGTCCACTACTAGAATTGAAACAGAACGCGCAAAATTCATTACTAATTAAAATGGCAATAAAAGATTTAAGTAAAAAACACATCTATATTATTCAGAGTAATCAGCTGCATGTGTTGGCTTGTAGCAAAGCCATCGGCAGGCTGCACACAAGAATCACAAGGATAAAGCAACAACTGTAATATACGCATCTCAAGATTTCAATCTGTTACTTGAATTAAAAATTGTCTGATATGAGTTTTAATTCATTCATGCATTGATGGCTGATGAAACAAGTTAGGCTCTTGGCTTGCATATATTACACTTGTTCATTTTATCTTTATGATTCTTTATGATGATGGATTTGTTATAAGCTGAGACATATTACTGATTTTTGTGAATAATACAGCGTTGTGTTTGGTGTAATTAGTTTTTATTGTTGCCACTATACACACAACGGAATGAACAACCTCAAATAATTAAAATACAGTTGGTTGTGATGCTTCAACCATTGGGCTATTTCAAGTTAACATTGCCTCTGCAGAAACGGAGAAAATAGAACACGTGCCTCAGAATTGCAAGGTACGTCTCTTCCTCGTTCTTTACGCGAAACCGCATTCATATACGGTGCACAGAGTTTAGTGAAATAGGGTGACTTACTTATAAACATTTTTTAATATTTTGAATCTATACTTTGTCTATATTATACACAAAAATTCGATTTTTTTCTGATAAGGTAACAACCACCTTGCCCGTTGTAAAGACATACCAATTAATCTCTCTGTTGTTTGAGAATCATGACACATGTCAGTACACTGCATAGCAGAATGCAGTCCCTCTTAGTGTTACTGCAGGTGGAACATATAAATAATTACCCCTGGGATTTAGAGGATTAATTTAACTTGCGACTGGTATGGTCTGTCAACATTCGTGCTAAGCAGCATGAATATGATGTATTATTATTTTAATGTGCATTGAATCACATTAACTTTAATGTTGTGTGCATTAATATGAACGTTCCATGCACTATAGGTACATCCTTTTTACATCCAGTACTGAGACTGCACGCACTGGGCACAGGGCACCTAATGCACTACGACATACATGGAAATGGACCTTAATATTTCATGTTGCTGTTGTGACTTTTATCGTCTGTTTCTGTGGTATGACTACATGGCTTGCATTTCTGCTACAATAAAAGGATTAGTGGTTGGAATTACAGGCGTTTTCCATACAAGTAAACTCATCTGAATGCCATATAGACAGAATAATAGCCATTAGAATAAATCATGCTGAAACACACGTAGAAAAAAACATTTTTTATTGGAAAATAATAAATAATTATTTAGAGTGGTTATGAATAACAGACAGGGGTTAATCTTATCTGATAGGCTGTTTATAATTCTCATCCCATCCGCTACTCATAAACCTAACTACCAGCACCCCAAAGAAAAGTGGTAACTATGCATACCAATTCACACTCATACCCATAGCGTATTTATGGGCTGTAATACACTTGTGATGTATAAGAAGTAAAAATTCTAACATTGTAGGGCAGGCTTACAAAGGCTCGTATGTGTTATGCCTCAGTGACACATTGAATACCAGACTTAAGGAATTACACCTTTATTTCAATTGAATAGCATCGCCCAGCAGAACCGCGTGGCTGGGACATTCAGGTCCGATACGCACGATAAGACAAAGCAAAAGAAAGCGGATATGTGCAACGGTGACTGACAAGCAGTGTTACAGTGACAAGTTACACACAGCTGAAGAATTCCGCATGTGAAAATTTGTATTTAATCAAACTCCTTAGCAATCCTTTGCTCCAAATTAATTTTCTCATATCTCCTTTGTTCTACCCAAAATCTTATACGCATTTTTGGCTTATTTATGACATTGAATAAAATCCAAAACTGCATATAACTAGACATTCCTGCGCTATCTTCTGGAAGGTATTGTGATTAAAACACGAGCACTTTCTCTGACGATCTTTGTGAATCAGTTTGTAGATTAACGATCTAGCACGCTCCTAATTTTTAACGCGAGATTTGCAATAAAGAATGGACTTTGAAGCTGCGTTGCTCAGAGTGATGTATACTGTTATTAAAGTGCTCAGGCCAAGAAATATTGGAGTCGTTATCCTATACATCGCTTTCAGTTTTCAAACAGACTTCTTCAAAGCAAGATATAAGAACTTATCCAGGGGTGGATGTAACACGTGAGCTAATAGTGATGGATTAAAACTTGTCTCAAGAACACTTGGAGGGCGTATTTCTGACAGCCACTGGGGACGGCATATTTTAAAAAACTTGAACTCGGTAAAGTTTAGACCTATGTTATTGACAACTGCAAACTGTGCAAAGATGCAGACCTTGCAGTTCGTGTGACATTTAAGGTTTTCGCGGCAGTGAGTGTCAATACTAAGGTAGTGTGAGGCGTGACGTCGTGCAGTCCAGTAGACAAGTACCTAAGTTTTGAAGGAGCATACTGCCGCCATCTTTGTTTGTCCCTAAGGGGGGAGACAGCAAGTTCCTACTAAAAGTAGATACACCAACCCTTGTTTTACACCTACTTTTCAGAAAAGCAACTAGGGCGTAAAACAAGGGCTGGCTGTAGTTAGAAAACAGACTTTACGGTGACACAAACCAAAAGACCGTAAACTTGGAGATTATGACTGGAAACTTCCCTGTTTTTAAAGTACCCATTTAAAAATATTTGTCTAGTCCAGGCACTCTTCTGAAATTGATGGATTTTTGGAAACTGGAGATGTGCCTGCCGACACGTGCCAGGCGCCTCTTTTTCACCCTCTAGGAAAGAGATTGAAAGTAGGCCGTTGCGTTGTGTTAAGTTACATTAAAGCACTTTGGTTAGACATCGCTCAAAACATGACGTTCTAAGAGAATAACTTGCAGAATACCAAGAATACTGTATACGGCGGTATTTCAACGCTATCCCGTAGGTCTGTATCGGTTATGTTGCTCAAATTAATTGTATTGCATTTGTAATTGTGTGTGTGAAAGTGAGGAGCTGCGATGTCGAATAAAATAACTTCATCGCCTTTTAATATCCAGCTGCTTCTATTATAATGAGCACACACACACACAAACAAACAAACAAACAAACAAACAAACAAACAAACAAACAAAACCAAAGAGAAACACAAACACAAACAAGCACACAAACACAAAGAAAAACAAACAAACAAACATAAAATTGATTTCAGACGTCCGCCGCGATGTTTATGAGAACTGCACTTTTCTGGGTTATTACGCAGCGTCTAATGGTGCTCCTTTACCGACGGTTCGTGACAGCGTATCGGTCCCATCTTCAAGGGTCTAAAAGTCCAAAACGATTAGTCTATTGTTCTTGGAATTTTTTACCCTTGAAGATGGGACCGATACATTGTCCCGAAACGTCGGTAAAGGATTACCATTCCACGCTGCGTTATACCCCAGAAGAGCGCAGATCTCAAACAAACATAAAATTGGTTTGTACATACACGAAGACGTCGTGTACCTGCACAAGTTATTTGAGGAATTACTGTAAAATAAAATGAAAATAACGACTTTGCAGAGATCTCTGTGATGTACGTCAGAAGCATTGCGACTTGAGCTAACACACTCGGAAGTCCTTTTTTTTATCTTCGCGGTATAGTACGATATTACCCCGCTAAATAAGGAAGCTTAAAAAAAAACTAAAGATACGTTAATAAGGAGTGAGCCGGGATCAAACTGACGACTGTGGGTGTGATGACTGGGTTCGATTTACGGCGACGGTGGTAACGTCACCTACTGTGACAGCATCCAGTTCGATTCCAGAGCCCAGAAAGCCTCCTTGCCAAAGGTACAGAGCCTATTTCTTTGGCATTAAACCAGCCAAATTAGGAGGCTGAGCACGTACCACCATCTAGTGCCGATGTTAGTAATGCATGAAAACATACTCTTACTCCCCCTTACGTCGTTTTTACGTCACATTGCGGAGGCACAAGGGCGAGTTTACTTGTAAGTTACCATCGGTAAAATGGGAAGGAGAGCAATACAGCGTGAGGTGACCCTTCGTCCCGGATATTCGGGGACAGTCTCCGAAATAAGAGTTCCGTACCCGGATAATTTTCTCCCCTTTTTTATTTTTCTGATTTTATTCCGTCCTCCTGATGGTAATCTTTAGAATGGAGAATTTCTTTGTATTTGTTAGCGCCTTTCCCGATTAGGCGATGGCAACAGTGCTACGCATGGAGCAGTAACCATTAAAGATGGGATATAAAAAACACGACTGTAACGTATCGTGTTGTTATTTCAGTGCTGTTCCCGGTCGCAGTAGGCCAAGGAAGGAATATTCACTTGAAAGAAGTGTGATTCAGTTAAGTAATATTTAGCCTGGAATACAATGGGACAGCGGTCGCAGACCTGCGCCTTAGACCGCGCAGCCACTGGGATTGGCAAGAGTAATAATAATAATGAGAGTAATATTATAAAATGTTGTAAAGATGAACCCACAGCTTTCATTGATATCTGGTTTCTCCTACGAACTGCTTGAAAGTTTTTTCCGTCCCTGTTTCGAGCTGTCCTTAGCATCCATCTCCTGCGTTTAGTAAGACTGTGTCTTCATCATGACTGGAACGTTCCTCAGCGTGGGTAAGTTTCTTAATGAGCACATCGTAACTCTAAACAGAGGTGAAGTTCTTACGTGTACTGCAGACGTCATTAACGGATGGATCTCAGTCACGCCACGTAACTTACCTGAAACAAAATGGAAATAAATTGGTTAATTAACTAAATTAATTAAAGGAAGTCAACAAGACAAACTATACCAACATCCTGATGTGCCGTTTAAAGTAAAATATAGGTGCAATTATCTGAAGGCCAACTGCCCGTACATAACGTAGTTGTTTCATATAACGATGTATAAGCCTTTCTCTGGATATGTGTAAAAATACTTCTTCAATACGCAAGCAATAAGATGACATGCTGATGTATATTATTATCACTCAGTGTAGGATGTTTCATCACATGACGAACACTCCAAAACAACAGAGCGTAACTGATATTTTGTAAAGTAATTATTTGTGCTGTTATGTGCCGTAAACCAGTGGTTCTGTTGTCTGAGAAGAAATAAAAGTAATAATTGTATGAAGGCAATATTTTTTTTAAATATTCAGAATTAAGAAAACTCAGCAGGGGGATGAAGACTGCAAACGGTATTTATACCGTAATGAATTTACATTGGGCTGGTCGTGTTTATTATATAGTAGGGCGGAAGAAACGTACGGAGTTTCTGTAGCAAGATTTTTCGAATTATGTCGAGAATCATCCGGGAAGACAATACTGAAATGGGACATAGAAACGTGGATTATGTTGGCTCAGAACCGGATCGAGTGATGGAATTTTGTATTGGTTATGTTGAAACTCATAGTTTAACACCATAAAACCGTTTTCTTTGTTATTTGTAATATGTTCCTGTATTTCACTACAAAATATGTAGGTGGATTATATAAAACATAGGTATGTATTTCGACACTACTGTGCTGGGATTCTCACAGGAGTGACTCTAAACCAGGCCGGATCAACCTTTCATGTGGTGCGGGCAACTGTGGCAAAATTTGGTATTCATGCGGGCAGCATGAAATAAATACACAGAATGAAGAGTGAATGAGTGTACGTATAATTACATGCGTCACTTTGCTTGTGTATTTGTTATGTGCAATGAAAACATATTGATAATAATATAAAAAATTAACAAACAATGCAATTCACCTAGGCTATGTTTCGCTATTTGTAGCACTTTTTTACAAAATAAATTCCTGGAATAATGCATCTCCATAAATAAACAGCTCGTAAGTTTCCAAAAGTGGTTTAGCGTTCTATCTCAGCTGTGCCAGGGAAAGGATTAGGACCTTCAAATACCTCTGTGGGCAACGTGTTGCACGCGAGCTAGGGGTTGAGCAGGCCTACTCTAAGGCGCTGTTTATGGCATCAAACGTCTTGTGTTTGGTATGTAAGTATAAAATTTCTCCAAATATGTGTTAGTTACTTACTAAACTGTACGGCGTCACATCCTAGAAAACAGTAGTTTTCGTAATTCTTTGGTGTTCATCTGTCGAATTTAGTCGATAATTAGAACGACATGTGTCCCAATTAAGCCTGATAACATTAAGGTTCATTATGCAGCAACATTATGAACCTGTTTGGTAGACAGAGAAATCGGCACTTGTAGTGGTTGGCACGTCTTTATGTACAGATTGAACCACAGGAATGTAAAAGTAATCCAACACTGTGAGTTGTATTTGTGATCCAATATAGGGAAGCGTCTATGGACTTAAATTATATTTTACTTTCGAGGTTTTAATTTATTTTTTGATTTTAATGTATTATGTCAGGCATTGAGTGTCATTCTTATTCTTCAATGCAGATTAGTTGCCCAGTCAAATGCGCTGAGTGTGAGCAAATATTTTAAATGTTTTGGGTTTTATTGGAACGATTCACTGTGTAATTTGTAAAACACTTACTTGTGTTCAAGACTGAAGTACTTAATGAGGGCAGAATAATTTCGGAATTTCACTGTATCTATCTGTTTGAAAATGTAGTGTTTACTTCAGATTTCAGCTTTATCTCACGTTTTACGCTCATGTGTTATGCCCCCAAATGTTTACTAAGTTCTATGATATTTTATACAGAAAATAAAGATGACTGTTTGGGAATTAAATTATGCACGACCTGGTCATAATATGTAACAAAACAAAATAATTATGGGATTTATAATTAACAGCCTCCGCGAGTAAAAGCTATCGGCCGGAACATCCATTCCTGTACAATTAGACCAAAGAATAATGTTGCATTAGTTAACAAATACAATTAGAATAATGCATTTGACACTATTACGATGAGAGGATGTGGTTTTTTAGCTTGGTAATCTGATAGGCGGCTGGGGTAGGTGATGGCAGACAGACCGAGAACCGAATTTGTTGTCAAGCGCGTAACGCATTTCAACTGTTTTCACGGCTCACCGACTGAACATCATGGCCGCTGAACAAGCGAACCAACCTAGCCACAGAAGCCGGATGCTAGTCCAAAATAGTGTAGCTTCGTGTTTTATTATACATAATACACTGGAACTGAACTGTAACGTTCCAACTCATGGATTAATAACATGGATTTAATCCCTCTCCCATCTAGCTGGGGATGGGTCAAATGAGAAGTTATTTTTCAAATACTGTTTTTACACTAAGCTCTTTACTGAAATGTGAAAAAGTACGTTACGTGCGCTTCTTGCTGTGTGAGTTCAAACCTGTGAAGAGACTGTAGTCGCAGATGTTTTGAGACACGTGTAACATGTCTCCGAATTTCGGAATGTAGGAAAGTATTCGTTACGTTCGTTAGTACTTAATTGGCTTTACTCGACATTTTGTGAATACTGTAGATTTAACAGGGGCCTAAAACCAAGAAACAGCCGTTCAACGCCTGACTAATTAAAATACGAATTATATGTGACATAAAATAATTTACTTGTGTGCACGCTGTCTATTTCTGTCTCAGATTTTATTTCTTTTGTCCTCATAACCAGTACTGTAGTCGAAATGACCGTCTGTGCCCCTCACGGTTTTGTTTAGCGTTTGTTATTGTTTTAATATCTCTGAACCTAGAGGCTCATGGAGCCAAATTTTAGTGGAATAAAATTTCTGAATGTATGAAAGTACCGAACGAGTAACAAAATGTTTCCCAAGTGGTTTTGGTTATAATCTAGTCTTTTAAAAATATATTAACCCCTGATGTTGCAGAAATTTATTCAAGAGTTGAAGCTATTTTCAACATGCTGTGAATTTTCTTTGCATAAACTCACCTTTAATCTTAAAGCGGATAGAATGCAAGAGCAGGCTTCAAGCTTAATTTTTCTGAATCTAACTCCTATACGATTAGGTTTGCTTACTCGGAACTTATAAGAGTAAGAAGAAAAGTTACAGGCGTTAAAAGTCTTTAAAATATCCACACTTTTCTGTGTCAGGTAGGAAGCTTTTTATCTTCCACCACTCATGTCTGTAGCCTATAGCCCGTTGTAAATGCATGTCATCACGTGTCAGAGCACGAGGTGGTTTCTGTTTATCTTTCATCACTTTTATACAATTACATTTATTCAAGAGCATTACGATTCTAGAATATCTGTTCCGAGAAATTGAAGCATCAGTTTTAATCTTGGAAATCTTACGTAACGGTTGCGAATGCGATTTCAGGCACTGGGTACATGACCCACTCATGTGCGGTGCCGTGGCTGCTACGAGTAGAAAACTGACAAAAGGAGACATACGTGCTTCCATGTATTTATACGCGGTATGTTGATAGGAGTCTGGAGGGCGTAGTCGGTATATTGCCTAGGCTACAGGCTGGACGACCGACAAATCGTGTTTGATTTCTGGTAAGGACAGGAGATTGTTCTCCACAACGGACTGACTGTGTTGCACGCTCAGTGTGATAGTAAATATGCACTGGGGCTCCCTGTTTGGGATAAAGTGGCCGAAGCGTGAAGCTGACTGCTCAGCTTGGTTAAGAATATATGGGGCTGTACTTCCACTTCTCCATATGCCTTCATGGCGTGCACACACACACAGTTTTGTTGTAAGCTTTTGCTATCAATCAATAAATGGGGACTGAATTAGAATTTCTGTATGTTATTCAAAGAGTTTATAAATTTCCTCGATTATTTGCTTTGTTATTTTAAACGAATTTTTAGATTTGTAACCGGTACCCTGCGTAAAAATGTATTTCGTCCAGGAGGAGAATATGCTTTGAAATAAATTTTCCCAACGCTGTTGTTACAAACGTCCACAATCTGGCCTCTTCCATCCACACTAAACTCCCCTTGCTTCGGGCATATACCATTGCGTCCTGCGCAGCATATTTTAAAGCACTCTTTAACGTATATACGGCTGTCTACTATTATTTCAGCATATGCATGGCCTCTAATGTTGTAGTATAAAATTCTGTTTCTGATGTTATTAATCTGTAATTACTTTAAAGTCTTCACTCCTCTCAAACCTCTGAATACAGATCCTTCTTCCCAACTCAGAACGCATTCCACCTGCTCAAATCCCGCTTCTGCTGTTTTCTGTTGTGTCGAAAACTTCTCTTCTGCTTGAGAGGGCAGGTCCTGCCATTGTCGTAATGAATGTTACTTGGAAACTCTGAAATGTTTGTTTTTCTGGGTTCCTTTCAGTTTTGTTATTTATTCTATGGCATTTCATTAAATTACTCCCTGTGTCTTTGTCTTTAAACCATGACACATGCTCCTCTGCGAAATTCATGTCATTGTCTTGTTACTTTAAGTGATCGCCAATCACAGTCTGTACTTCTACACGCTTTGCTTTTGAGAAAGCTATATTTCTTTTACGGTGATTACATCAACCAACTCATTCACTGAATAAAATACTTTCGTAAGCTATATTAACCCTTTAAAGACGAAGCGTATCTGTTTTTTTATAAGGACTCAGTGCGTACCGCGCTGTAAACACTCTCCACTTCGGTTATAAAAACCAATCTCTTAATGTTTTATAAGGCAAAAGTTGCTGTTTGTTCTGAGATCCGTACAAAACACATAAACGCAATGTGGGCACCACGTAGAATTTTTTAATGTTAAACCTGGTCGTATGTAAAGTTACCGCTAGGCTTTAAAAGGTTAACAAAAACACCTACATGTTTCAGCACTGAGGTGTCATCATCGGGAGCGTTCAAGGCAAAGGAGTGTAAATCCAACACACCAGTCTAGTTATTATGTCGCCTTTACAGAAGTGACTGAAGAATTAAACATTACAATTGTAAAATACATAAAATTAATGACCATAAATTTACAGTATTGTAATATTAATAGTATGAAAAGTATTAAAATACGCCGCTCCACGTATTACATTTATTTACAACTGTGTGGATCATGCATACAAACATCCATTGCGATCTACGTAGGGATCTCTTCCTAGAGGAGCGTATGCAGTGTATCGTGTTGAGTGGCGAAGTATACCTATGCCTCACCACTCAACACGATTTCTGGTCATGGATTTTATGTATGTTAGAATTTTAGTATTGAATTATTTAATTGATTCTGCAAAGGCGACATGATACAAGTAACTAGATTTCTCTGTTGGATCTACATTCCTTTGTATTGAACGGCCCCCTGATGACAGCACCTCGGTGCTGAAACATGTAGGGATTTTTTTTAGTGTAGCTTTTGAATGTATTTGAATGAGTTGGTTCATGCAATAGTGGAAAGAAGATGCACGGTACAAGTTTTATGAAATTTCTTTTACGATGTTTTAGTTTCTCACAGACGTGCTAATGGAGATTTCCGTCATCTTATTATGCCGTATGGATTGGTATATACGTAACAGGGATGCAGGGGTTTAATCCATGAAGAGTTTCGATTGCTTTTGTTTTTATTGCAAAATTCCAAGATTAAAATGTCATGTTGTTTAGAACATTACACAGGCCCACATTCGTTTCTGTTTGTCACATTATGATTTTGCCATAGATTTTTGATCATTTGCAGACACTTAGTTGTTCAGCTTTACCTTGCTAACAGTGAAATATTTGTAATTTTTCTTCTGCCGTTTTTAATTATATCGTCCTTCTAACTATCAAGAACATGGTGGAAACAGGAGTCTTTTTTTTAGCCCACTTACGTTTTCGTAACAAACCCTTTGTATTTATATTTATCAGCAACAGTAGCAGGGTGTAAGTCATAACATGCTTGTTCAGTCTTCGTAGATGTTGGTCTGTCTCTCTTTTTCTTGGTCAAACTGCCTTTTCTCTGCCGCTTGGAATGTGTTCGTACACGAAATTTTGGATGCGCGTATAGTTCAGTCTCAATAAATGGCCTGTATATTTGCATGTGTAATTTACAGTAGATTAATTTAAATTATGTGTGTTTGGTTCTCTTATTTCTTCAGTTTTTTTATTTCCATATAATATTTTTCCAGCAACTGAACTCAGAAAGTTCATCTCCGCTGTCTCAGTTCTTCCTAGCTGTTTTATGAAAGTCCAATTCTCACACCAGCACTGTTGCTTTGGTGCGGCCACTATCTCACGTGAATTCACCAATGTTTCCCTGTAAACTGTTCTTTACGAAATGGAAATAAGAACTCCATATGCGTAGACCATGTCTGTCCTTCTGTCTGTCAGTCCGTCTGGCTGTGCTGTAGTGTCAGTGGCCGAATCTTTTGTAGAATTTTTATGAAATACCGTCTAGACCTTTCTTTACAAAAAATCCGTCGCCCAAACTTTTGTTTAGTCAATGTCAAAATAACGTGGGCCTATATAAAGTGTGCATTAGTGAATTGACAATATTCCTGCTATGAGTAGACTGTTGTGAGACATCTGTGGCACCTGAGTCCATATTTGCACAAAAGAAAGATGTTTTTCGTACTTAATCTCCAAGTTGTCGAGACTGATTTCAAATTGAGTTACACGAGTGCGTCTCTATTTAAAACTTGATTGATTTGAACTGGGTCCGCTGGCAACCACACCACCAAAGCCTGCGACAGTGCTTGTGTGTGTTAGTTGGGAACACTATTACGAGTCAGCACAGATGCTCGCATTGACAGGCTTCTTGCCGTCCAGAATTCATTAATTTTAACTAGGAGCTTTTTAAAAAGTCGCCTACTTCAGCGGGAAACTCATGGGACGTCTTAGTTCATTTTAGTGTCCTCGCGGGCCTGTCAGATGTATTTGATGGCTAGTGTATTCACTGATGTTGCACGTACGCCTGATGTTGCTGATTTACTTGTCGTGTCGATGTTCATTTAAAGATGTTGTGTCAACGATATCATTAAAAAGTTGAGTCACGTCTTTTGGGATATGAAGCCACACAGATTCTACACAGGTATAACCGTTTCAGAGGCGTTTGCTGCCTCCATCTTCGGGATAGTCCGATAAAGAGTAACGACCTACTAACATTTCTTCGTGTCTCATTTAATCTATACAGTGAATTATGAATTGTGCTAGTTGGAATGAGTTGCAATGAGAATGGTAATCCTGCAAACATATACGGATCTAAAATATGCAGTTTAATTTAATGTAAGTCAAAGTGTTTTGTCGTTATAGATGATCTGAAAGAAGGTACGTGTGTGGCAAAATGCGTGTTGAGGTCGATAGGTAGTAACGTTACCTACCCGAAATTGTGAGTGTCTGCGAGTACGTTCTCTCTGAACTGAAATGAAACTCGCGAACTCACGCACCCAACCTCGAATTTTATTTGTAAAATGTTTAATTAAAATTCTTTAACGTGTGGTGATGATTTTATCCGTATACTGTGTCATGCTTTATTACAATAATTAGTAAAATTTGCATTGGGTCCAGTGCTTGGTTATTAAGAGCACGGTAATGAACCTTCCGGGTTTTTAATTGCCTGAATAATTGTGTTCTACTGGGCAGGGTATTTCTTTGCCAACGAAGTAACAGTCAGATTTTGAAAAATATCTCTGTTCCGTGGAGTTGCTGCATGTGTTGTCTTGTTCAGACAGCCTACTCTTGACATGGTTTACACGACAAAACATGGTTTATCCAATCTAAAATCTTGCGTTCATAGACACTTATTCCATCCTTACACCAAAATTGAGACATTGCTGGTACACTGAAGTCTCTCTTCTGCAGTGAATTTTAATCTAGTTATTTAAATATTTTAGCCGAGTCGTATGAGTTTACAGTCCCTTACGCTCTGTCCCCAATGCCTTCTTTATATTTCGGCGTATCAGATAACGTCTCTTTGAGAACTTCATCGGTCATAATTCAGTTTTATACAATCATACACATTTTAATTCTTTAAACAAACAGATTCAGTCGTACAGCACCTGTCACTTCGCAGACAAAGTTGCAAGAATTTTATAGTTTCATGTAAAGACAAGGCTGCGACAGAATTAAATGAGTGTTGTAAATAGAGCTATCGCGATGGGAACGTGCACTACACGTCACTACCCTACTTGAACGGAGTGGCGTCCGACTCTTTAGCCTGATTTCTCACTTGCAAAACATTACACTCTTTATTCAGTTTCTATTTCCAAGTGTGGTTGTCGATATTTTCGTTTAATGTGACTGTCCACCGTTAATTTTATGTTTTCAATTAAGGCTTTATCGTAGAACTAATAGCTGGCCTTAATTTTCCAAATATTTTTCTGAAAACGACAACAGAGTTTTTGAATGATTATGGGAAAAATAAACCTCGTGGTATCTTGTAGGTTCATGTAGTAACTGTGTCAGTACCTGATACTGTGTAATACCCTGGCATGACATTTGTGATTAATCGTGTGTAATGAAGTAGATTGAGTTAATGTGCTAATAAGAAAGTCTGTCTTAAGTTTGCGATTAGAGCTGACATTCTGCCGGGTACCATATAACTTCTTAAGAGTGTGGGTTAATTTCTACACTGCATTCACCTCATGATGAAGTGTAAATTCAGTTAGCCATCTCTGTTTTCCTGTTTTACGCATTCATGGTGATCACGAGTTTAGCAGCGCATCCCGCTATTCCGAACTGATTTTTTTGCTGGAGAGTGAGGTTGTGTGTAAAAGTAGAATTTATTTTCATATTAACTGCAACCAATTCAGACTTGTGTTGTTTTGTCTCTGTAGATAGAAGAGAACGCTACCTTTTGTGTTTTTTACAAATCTCTCTTTCGCTCTTTCAAATAGGGAAGGGATCTATGTTAAAGTGCTTTAGAGAAAACGGACCTCGAACATTCAGTTGTTCTTACATCAGGTTTTGCAAAACATACACTTCACTAGCCTTATACCTGTCACAGATTTTAACTACGCCCATACTAATTTCGACTCTTGAGCTACTATTTTGAAATCTAACGTACAGGAAGTAATGTACTTACCTGTCCTAATGTTCGTATAGGTGTATCAATTAAATGCATGACGCTAATTAGAAAACATTGCATTTTATACATTATTTTATTAGCGTGGCATTTTCGGGTGTGTAGCATGATACATGCATTCAGAACATGATGGAAACTTGAAACGTGTTTTATGCACACTTATTTATTTATTTATTTATTTATCTATTTAAGTTCAGGGAGACAAAATGGGTTTTATACTTACGTAAAGGTTTTAATAAATCAATGTGTATTTGCATGGGCAAGTGAGCTACTGTAAGTGTGTTTGGTTACAAAATGCCTGTCCATGCCATCGCTGATGGTGACACAAGGATCTTCAGTGGCCTGACATGAGATGCTACGGATGTTAGGACAGACATGTGAGGAAAACACGCGTCTTTGAATTAAGTTTTGCATGAAACATTATTTTCTATTTCAGTGTGTTTCCCGAGATATTGTGTTCCTTTAGTAATGGTTCCTAGGTGTTTTCGAATGTATGTCATTCTCACGACGTTTTCGTCATATTCGCTTTTTGACATTTCCTCATCTTCCGTGTCTAAAGTAACATTAAAACATTTAGGTTTCAGGGACAGAGTCGGTCCCCCTCCTTAGGTAGAAGAGCGGGGAAGAAACCTGAGTTGGATCCAATAGACAAAACAGTACTAAATCTCTGGCTCAGAGGTTTCCGAATCATCGGGAAATATTTACCGATCGATATGGCGTAACATTCAAAACTACCAGAATCTAGATTGAAAATTTTCATTAACAGGTTGCCGTGGAGAGCGTTTTGATCTGAGTGGTTTGAGAAAACGGAGCGCCGAGGAAAGTTCCTGGTGTGCAGCCTTACTGTGTTCGTGCTTCACCGCATACTGTTAGGATGCCAAGATCAAGGGTGCATCTTTCAACACAATGTGAGAAATAAACTGCGTACCGGGCGGTAATTGAAAAGGCTTAACTGTACACGTCACATATGTCATGAGCATAAGTACAAGGAGACTATGGACGTAGATCTTAAAGCAACAGTGTATGGTGACGTGATGACGACGACGACGACTGAATTTATTTCTCTTAGGATGTGGGTCAGAGGCGAAAGCGGTAAACGTGACAATGAACTTTGAGGTTTCTATAAAAGGCGTCAGATTTATTGATTCTGTGAATAACTGGCATTTTCTCAAGAAGGTCTATGCTTAATTGAGTTCGTTAGATTAGATGGTAACCTAATAATATATGAGGAGACGCCAGTGGCTGATTTCGCATTTATGTCAGGGCATTCGCGTTGAAAAGCAGGGAACTCTCCGAAAATACACCTACGTCATGAACACTCGCTAGCTAACGCGGTAGACTTGTAGCGTTTCCGCTTATTGTCCGTCCGTGTCTTTCATGAGGTGCAGAACCTGTGCTTCATTATGTTCCGAAAGGCTTCATCGGGTCACTCCAAATGGTTTAATGAAAATTGTACATACTGTTGTGAAACAGCGGTTTTAATTAAGAAGGTGAACTTGGACAAAAAATGTTAGTGGAGAATGTTGTAAAATTTGTGAAGTTAATTTTCTTCCTGTCTACTTTTTTGTCTCGTTTGTTACATATATTGCGATACTGTTTCATTATTTTTACACCATTTTACGCAGGTAATTATGTATCCGCGACTCTCATTTCTGTGGAGCAAGCACACCTAGAGGTTGTAATAAATGTTGTATGAAAGGTCTTTTAAAATGTGAAGTGCATGTACATCGCATCGTGCGTCTAGTATCTACCTAACTCTCTGTTGCGTTTTGATTAAAGAACATGCGAAACCATAATTCACTGTGTTAATAAAATTTGGATTATTGAATGTGAGTTGAATTGAATCCGCAAAATGTGACCGTCACTGCAGTTGAGGAAGAATTAATCTATACATGTGTCTTTCCAACAAGAAGTGGCGTAAATTTGTGCCATGCGCTTTGTTTAAAATATTACAAATTTCTTGTTCTCTTTCAGGTTCATGCAGACATTTTATTAACGTATTCTGATTCAGTGAACTTTTCCGTGTGTTTTAGGACTGAACTATGCCGGAGTTTGCGGATGAACCAGCTGTTGGTAAGTGCGCATGTCTGGCCAGACGTTTACTGTTTCACGTACGTTATTCTCATTTGTTTTCCTCTAACGACAGAGGTATTCCGCTAACAAAAATACGCTTAAAGGAAGTCGTAGAATAAAATCGGGAAGGATGAAATTCACTTCTGTACGACTTTGTTTTAAAATACAGAATGAAAAAGTCCGAGGCAATACAGGAAGGGCTAAAATAAAATATGACACAATGATACCTCATAGCCTCCGGTGCTTGTTGATGTTACTCGTTTATTGCATAAAATCATAAATAGCATGCATGGAAGCAGAGAAAACCTGTTAGAAGGCTGTAAGGAGCTTTATGTACAAGAAAATGCAGAATAAATATCGCCAAGTGTCATCATTGGAATGCATCAGAGTCTTGAAAGACAGTATACAGGCTCATTATATTCCATAAAGAGAGAATGTTTCCAAGTACTGAGATACGTCTCTCCTCACTTCAGTTCCGGTAGGCGAAGAAAGTAATATTTAGTTACACAGTGCGCTTGTAAAGCCATGATGGTGTCCTTCCACGTGAAATATTTTTGTGCAAAGTAATCATATAGCCTATATTAGGAACACATATTTCGGGTGTTGCTTACTATAACATTTCTTTAATTGTCGCAATTTATGTAATAATGATTACACTGGCAACTCACAATATGTCTTTATTAATAAAGAGATGTAGCTGTTCGATACATTTTCAAATGAAATCATCATTAAAAAACTATTTACTTGTTATAATCTAAACAGCAGACACAGTGTTACTGCAGCTATGAAGTAAACTGTCACTGAAGTGACAGATTCAGTGTTAAATCGATTGTTACACAGTGTCATAATTCCTTTCAGTGTGAATAACGTTTATCTTTATGTGTTATGGCATGTTCTGTATGTTGGATCACATAGCTCGCATAAAGTATAGAAATTAAAAATAATCACTTATCTTGACAATTGTGGCGCGTTTAGTCACTTTTGTTTAATACTCTGAAAACTCTCAGGCCTCTGGAAAAAATGCATCAAGCGTAAAATTTTGTACTTCATGTTTCTTTATTTTTTGCAGTCGAAGTATTTTTGCTCCGATTTAGTCAGTTACTATAAAATTGCATTGAGATGGTCGCTGACAGACGAAAACTGTTCGATTTTAACCAAATTAGGTTTCCCTATATTTCGTTGAAACCTTCAAATGTAGCATTTTGTGAAAACGCTTTCATAAGGTCGGAAACAGTCACATGAGACGTAAGTGGACAGGCAGATATGGCGTAACTAATAGGCACACTTTCTAAGTTTTCTCTGCGATGGCGGCAATAATGGGCACTGAACAGCACACTTACAAATTTATTATAAGAGTATTTAATTATATAAAGAAATTTGGTGAATTTGAGAAAGAATAAATAATGGAAGATACCGAAAGCTCTAGTGTGCATGTATATATTTAGAATTTGAAAGTTAAGAGAAATTCGGGTCAGCAGAGAGTGATATTGACTGAAATCGGAAGAGGCTTCTAGCCTGCACTTGAGATACGTAGAACGAACCAACGAATAGGCTATTTTTCCTTGTTTCATTTGAAAGCATTCCACGTAGGCAGGAGATTAAATCTGGCTGATGTGTGAATTTCACTATAAACAACTTTTCATTTAACATTATTAACATAAGCAAACATACGTTACGCTCTGTGTAGGCTTGATATTAATGACGTTGTGTTTTGATAGCTGCGTAGATTGTGAAAGGATTGCGGAGTCTATGTTGTCCGTTCGGTAATTGCTTGTAGTGTTCACATTATTTTTGGTAATCAGGCGAACAAGTTTCGTTGTTCCTTTCTTGTCTTACCCTCTGACAAATTCGGAACGAACTATATTGTGAGTTTGTTGGGCGGGGAGGAAGCAACAGTGATGGACCTGTATATCGTGTCCGGGTTCAACAATAACTGTCAAATGCTGTACGATATATTTACAGATACAACAAGTGTGCTTTGTTGGTATTTATTATATTATAATTTTAATAATGTTTAATGGAAGTTTTATTTTCTCCCCATATCTGTGCTCAATTGTCGCTGGACTTTGTATGGAAACCTCGCATTCAGAAGATCTGTTTTCAAAACTTGGTCACACCAAGACGCAGTTGTAGCTGGCGTTATGTTTCTCTTCTGTCTTAGAGACAGTACAGTACAACCAGTAAAGTAAATAGCAACCTGCCGGGCAACCAAGATCCAATTGCCAGCAGAGACAAGCCTTTTCTCTTTTCTTTGGTATTCTGGCCGGGTCTGATGCTCATTCAGTACGGTGCCGTACGCTACCGGGCACTTTATGTACAGGCTTACAGCGACCAGATCACGAAGCATACAATTTTTCGTTCTCATAGCTGGCGTTAAGTGTGTGGATTTTATTTATTCAGTTTTATTTGTTTAATGATTCTCTCAGTAGTTCAAGTTTTATAACTGGCAAGACAGGATAATTCGTAAATAATTGGAAGGGCCGTAGCAAGAAGCTGTCGTGGCCTCATTTTATGTGCTGTCTTAGAATACACCTGGAAATACTGAGAAAAATTGAGAAAAGTTTTACGCTTGTTAGCCTCCGGGCCAAAATTTGAGTCCTCCATTAACAGAGTGTTAAGACTGTTTCTGCAAACTTGTCACGACTGTGTTTCGGATTGCTAACAATAACAAACATTTGAGATGAAATCAGTGCTTCAAAGTTTGGGATCCAGAAGGATTAACTTGTGCTGCTTACGCTTTACGCTTCACAGAGGCTTTGCGGTCATTCCTGTGGTTGTTACAAGAGACAGGCGCTTGGGGTCTCTGTAAAGGTTGCCTGAGTGTTTCAAAGTCGTCTGTCGTTTTGCCTTACTGAAAGCATCAAACAGCACTTCCTGCAGTTTTGCCTAATAGTACTGACAGTATGACGTAACTGAAACTTGGAACATTATACAGTTTTAATAAGCGGAGTCAAATTTGCTTTTAAATGGTATTCCTAGTAAAGAAAGCCCAGTGCACTGGTTCCAGAATTTCACATTTGCATTCGTTAATTGTAACTTGCACTGATATAATATTGTTATTCGAAAGATCAAGCAACTCTGTTATGAACCCGAAGGTTCACCTTGAGGTAGGAGAGCGTTTAAGAACAAATTAGTGGGTTTTTGCTCCCTTGTTGCGGACGTATCATTGGCGATGTGGATCAGAGTGTTCTCTGTTGGGTAAAGGTCAATGGGAACAAGAGACCAGGTTCAGGCCTCTAAGACCCCAGGGGTAATTTTTATAAAAAAAACAAATTTAATTTATCAATTGATATGTCAAAAGGCATTACTCCCGAGATGGACATGAACTGAAAATGTTGCTCAAGTGGTAAGATCCCTGTCTTTTTACCTGTATGTGGTTATTCTGAATCTATGCCGACTCACTCTCTTCCTTCAAGTTTCTCGGTAGTTTTCATTGGTTATACCAGACGCGTGATGTAGTAGTACCTCCTCCAAATTGGCCTTCTTTCTTAAGCATTTCAGTATTACCGAAGGCAGTCTTCTTATACCGTAGAAGAACAAATGCCTTGTGTAAGTGATACAGCGTTTTTTAATAGCGCACGCTTTATTGGCACGAGAGCTTCAAGAATATTCGATACTCCTCTTCAACCAAGCTTCTCTTGTTTGCGTCTTCAGGACCTGTTTCCTTAAGGTTCATCTTTAAACAGTCCAAATTTCTTGCAGAGTGTTAAATTTTAGCCAGGTGAATGCATATGAATAATAATTTTAATTTCTTGACTAGAGTAACGAAACACCAACTTTGTAGTTAATTTCTTGTCTTGTCCTTCTTTAGACAGTCGCAGAGCTGGTCAAGAAATCTTGCAACTTTTAAGGAAAATTCGGATGATTTTACCTTATAATAGAACATATCGTTAGACAGCTCAATGCAATCAACATTCTTGCGTCGTATTCCTATAAGATTCACTTTAGAAATACCTTTTCGTATAATCTTAGATCGCCAATGCAGTCTGTCGCTTTCGAATTTTTGTACCATGTTGACAATTCTTACAACTGTCGTGTATGGTGCATATCCAGCGTATCTAGTCCAACTTGATTTCATACTAATAGTAATAAAAATAATATATTACGACGATCCAAATTGTGAAGCTGTATATCGTACATTTTGTCATCATCCTGCTGTAAGGATCTATCAAAACAGGATGTCCCGCATAACGTGTCGTAAAATAATAGTTCGAATTCTTTCTTAAACATTTAGTATATGTAACATAAAATGCAACTGTACAACTGAACGTGTTGTCATAAATTCACGTATTATTAATTTAAGTAAGGCTCGACATTTTTCACCCAATTTCAGGGCCGTTCGCTGGGATGTGTGAAAGCTACTTTTTAAAATATGTTACAGTGTTTATAATACGACATTCTGTAAAATATTCAACCTATAAATTCATACATGTCGTTTCCTGTTGCCTTCGTATAATATATACATAAAGACATATATGTTAATGTGCACACGTGTGTGCGTGCACATGTATGCACCCAAATGAGTCTTGCGCTTATGTCTATTTCTGCACTAGAACCCGGTCATAACGTCGTGAAACGGACTGAATATTTTGTGTCGTCATAGCCGAGGAGTATAATGTTATGGTTAACTGTGACGAATTAATTTGTACTGTTGAAAATCTGACTGTATAGGCGAGATATCGTATAAAGCTATGTCATCATAACCGGGTGCGACCGTATTTCGAAGGACGTACTAGTCAAAGACTTTTTTCCTTTATCTTGCTGTGTATAATATACATCGTATTTTCGAAAGTATGTGCATTCACACACGTCTCCGTGCTTGTGACGTACAAAGGCAGCAGCATGTACTTTGTATGCTAGCTGCAGCTTGAATATTTTACTAAATAAGTCATACTGCAAACATTATGCAACCATTGTAATTAAGAGTATTGCAATGCTCCTGAGGATGACACAAAATGGATGAAAAGATGTTAGACCTTGGATAAATAGATAGAATTTTAATATGTAAGAGTGAATTTGGTTGTGCTTTTGCTTTTGACAGTAGTTTAATTTACAATTATTGAATGCAACGGGAAATTACTGGACCTTAAAACCAGAATATTACTTGTTTTTGGAACTCTGACGCCTGGACTTTTGTTTTCCATCTTTCAAAATCACGAACTTCTTTGTCACCAAACAACAAACAGCACTGTATTTTCGCACACACATAAATTAAGTGTATGAAGTTTCGAAAACCCACAGAGAACATACACAATAGTAGCAGTAACGAAGACTGAGTGACGTTGATTCGCTTAACTTCCACCACTTGGCAGCACTTCTTATGGCGTAACTAACAGTCGACCAACCCATGCTTTAACATGAGAGCATTAGATTAGGGCTGTCCTGTGGACTCTGAATTAAATTTAGAAATTTAGTTTCGTTTCATGCGTTCACTTACGTCGGATAAGCAAGAAAATGTGTCACGCTACATGTTACTTCAGTCTCAACTCCTTGACTCTGCTCAAAATGTCAGTACTTTGAAGTTTGCCTATTGTTGAAGCCATTTTCACTGAAACTGCTAACCACTGGGCAGACTCGTCACAGGGAGTGGGTTTCTGTCATTTAAATTACAGTATTCAAAGTACTTATTTCCTGTAGCATTGGGACGTAACGTTATCCAGAAACGTCGCAGTAGCATTTTAAAAAAGCGAAAGAATAACATGAAACCCGACAAGGCACAGCCTTCCTTATCCTCACGAAGCTGTTATTTTTGGAAACTAATTAATGCTACCGCAATGGTAATTACTGCTACGGATAACGGCCCACAGGGGTAAGATGTAGGGGAAGATTACGGAGGGTGTATAGAGTTAGTTAACCATTCCCTTGCCTTCATTTTGGAACTCCAAATGCATTCATATTTTGCAAAGATACAAGTATTACAGGGGCTACAACCTCTCTTTCCAGGCCGCCCCTATTACTGTGGGAGCACATCAGGACGTAGAATTCACTATTATACGTGGTCACTGATTGTAATTAATCAGTTCTGATGGGCAGACATGCAGCTAATCACTGCATTAATGGAGCGGGTCATCTGCTCGTGGTACAGCCGCAGAACCCTAGGTAGTTTATCCGTCTGTTTGTGGGACTTCCAATTTCCTTTTTGCAACACTGTACAATTGAAACTAATATTATAATGTCTGTACATTGACATGGCGAACCTTAAGGTTCCGAGGGTTTCAACCTTCAGTTTTCATAGGTATCGTATTCAAATTACGTTATGTGTGACCCTTATAGCCAATGTACTAATTTCTCGTCACGGATTTCACTGTCACCGTAGACTCTCGCGCGCATAGAAATATTTCCTGTCATATTTTCAGCAGATGACGCTTTTAAGCAGACATAAATGTTTGTGTGTCTCGTCATCAGAATTCAAAACCAACTCTTAAAGGGTTCGTAACAGTCGAGTTAACATTCCATTTAAAACTATTTCGAAATGTAAAAGAGAAATCTGCATTCACGAAGCAGATAAAGACAAAATAAATTAAGGTAGTAGTGCTGCAATTCTTTCGTAATACTCTTTCGTTCTGTCTCCCATGTAGTCAGCTACAAATGAGTGTACACAGAACTAGAATTTTGTCTGTTGTTTCTTATGCAAGACTTTTTTCTCTGTGTAGGTGAGAGGGATATGTATTCTTGCTCGCCAAGAAATTTTGCAAGATGGACTCACCACCTCAGACAGGCAGCTAAAGCGAGGTTGGATTTTTAATCGGTCGTTGGGCTTCATATTTGTCAATGTTGAATGGACCGCGGGCTGAAGCACCTTGCCAGAAATACTCTGTAATCACAAAACTCTTAAATTGTATCGGTTTCGTGCAAAGACCAAAAATACATATACATATATAGAATTATGTATGTATATAATTCTATTGATATTCGGTACCTATAGAGAAAATCATTCTTATAGTCATGGATACGAACACCAGGTGGCAGTGATAGCCAAAAATTTTGTGTCGTATGAAGCAGTTTTCTTATTGATTATGGACGGTGCTATCAAGCGACGGGACCACCAAGCGGCAGTGACAGGCAAAGTAGTTTATCCATATGGCTTGCGTGTATATTCGGTGTAATCGTGATTTAATGTATGTTGTAATGGTGGGTTAATGGAGGGCTGTTCCTAGGAAACTGTAGCTAGGGACGGATTTTTTTTTAAATTCTTTGAAATATAGGTGGTCAGTATAACATATGATGCGAAAAGGTGTTCTCAGAAATTTACGCAGCAAGATTAAGAAATGCGTGCCGCAGAAATGGACTGTATGTAGTGAAGTCGCAGTATTGAATAATAGGAAGATGTGCACGGTGTATGTCAGGGTTTATCTTGTATCCGAGGGCCAAATTATTTTACCTCCCGCTGTTGGTAAAATTTTGTAGTAGCAAAGTTCCTTTTCTACAATTTGTTGTTGAAATTTCAGCACGATTTATGACGTTTATGTTATAAGTTGCAAACTTCTGATACATTATGATTCCAGTGCATGTATGTGTAATTCTGTTCTAGCTACCTAGATGACGAAAAATGTACGATGTGTCCAAGACAATGAACATTAAATACTAAACTTCTGAAGCACTTACTTGGTCTAAATGATATTAAAAGGGCATTTCCTGTCTCTCGGAAACTCTCCCTTCATTGTAAACACCAAGCAAGTTGGTAATGCTACTTACGAAAATAGTCACTAATTTTTCAGAGGATTATACGAAACCCATAATTTCACTCTCATGGAAAACTTCACAGCTTTCTTATGTTGTAGCAAGTAATCCGTTAATTAGGAAAGTGGTTTAAGTGATTAAGAAAGCTTTTAAAATAACGATAAACAATTTAATTATAAAATTTAGCCTGTCATAAAATCAACATGTGATGTCAGTGTGGTACCTTTGTGTTACATATTTATAATGTACAGACAATGCTAACTGACATGTGGATTATATAAAGGCAGGCATTCGAACACACACAATACACTCATAATGACTCACTTGTTACATGTAGTCACTTTCATTGTGTTTATTTTTGAATATAAGCCATTAATTTGGGATGACGTCTGTGTTAAATTAATACCTTTATGTCCACTACTGCACAATGCAGGTCAGTGGTTCAAGGGACGTAATTTACTAATGTCACAACTAAACAATATAATTATAATTCAGCATTGTATTTCCAATTATTGATGTAAAAGTTTTATTTCATAATAAGGTCGTATATAATTCGTCCTGTCAGTGACTAATCTGTCATGTAATTAAAAAACAGAAAATAAAGTGACGTCATATCATGAGTCCTATAGGTCATATGAACAATTAATAATGTTGTAAACTTATGGCTGGATGTACAGAGAGTAGATACAACCGTTCCGTGATAAATGTGTATTTTAAATACGGAGTTGTAAGCCAATTTACTCGTTGTTTGTAATGTGCACGTCGGTAGTAGTACGTGACTTCTGCTATTAGAAATCAAAGGTAAGAACTATATCCTTGAAAATAATGAAAATGTAATGAATCCGGATGATATGTTGTGTACCTTGCATATTTTTACACTATTAAGACAGACCAACAAATATGCACACTGTTTACAATTGTACGTATATTTGTATCAATGTCACCCCTACATGTTTCGGTCGTCAAGGCACCATCAGCTGGGAGCACCAAAGATATTTAATTTAAGAAGCAATTCAGTATTTCAGACTGGGACACTGAATTGCTTCTTAAATGAAATATTGTATGACTTTACACGCAAAACGGAGCTTGTGCCCTTTGTTGCCCCCTGATGATGGTACCTTGACCGCCGAAACATGTAGAGGTAACATTGATACAAATATATAATTGTAAACAGTGTGGGTATTTGTTGGTCTGTCTTAACAGAATCCAGATTACTCTGTGCTACGAAAATAAACTTCGTTTTGTCTGTCTTCGCACCTGCTGGTCTTCGTAACGGATGTTCTTTTTCACAATATGTTCACTCACGTGAAATGGAACTTAAATTTTTATTTGTTGCCCCATTCGAACTGCAAGGTGCTTAAGAGACTGTGTGTGGGGAGTGAGGATGGAAAAAAAGAAAATGATGATGTTATTTCCGCTCCAATAATTAGGTTTCATTATTATTTCATGGCATGCCAGCTCCCCTGCAATGATTACTGTGCTTTATGGAATTTTTAGTGAAACAAGAGAGTAACAGCTTTAGCGGTTTGTGGTGTTACGTTTTTGCAATAGAGTTCGTGGTATGTTGATGGTGTCCCTTTTGTTTCTTTGATTACATTGCTTCAGTTTAGCAAATCGTCATAGCTGGCCTTCTTTTTTTCTCCTGTTGTATTTTTATTTGGTTGAATCTCTTGCAGATGAAATTCTGTTTGCAAATTTTTTGTGTGTCATAAAGCGTGTGCGATATGTCTGTTGCCTGCCGTGTAACTCTGGTATTTATTTCTGTACGTTCGATATAAATAGAAGATACTGACTTAGAGTAATAAGTATGTATCCAAAAACTAATCCATTTCCATGAATCGTAAAGCAGCTCTGTAATTCGTGGAAAGCACCTTGTAATGACGTTTTCATTTCTTTATTTTACTTCACAGTGTCCATAAAGTTTACATGTACGTATCAAAATGTGAGCAGTGCCTCTCAGATAATCCAGTTTCAGCCATCATGATGCAGTTAATGTGAATTTAAAGAGACTCAAGGTGCACACCAACCATACTGAAATGTATGAACATTTTTCATACTGTCAGTGTGCTAATTGGTGATAGTGCAGATGTACAGATATTCTTTGACTGGACAGCTTAAACTTGAAAGGAGTTGCCACTCTCGGTTACGCTGAATATCGTGTATTTGTCGGAGCCCATTTCTGCCACCGAACTGCATCGCGAAGCAAATAATATGACAAACAATATGCGTCGTATATTATCTACAAATTAGGAGACTATTCCAAGAATTTCGCCTATTTATAATGATATTGTTATAAAATATTTAATAACCAAATATCTATTAATTTGAGAACTGCGCTTCTCTGCGGTATTACGCAGCGTCGAATGGTAATTCTTTACCAACGTTTTGGGACACCGTATCAGTCCCATGTTCAAGGTTCAAGAAGTCAAAGAAGACAAGAAATCTCTTTTTGTCACTTTGGTCGACCAAAAACCCGCATGTCGGTCTGCGTGGAAAAATTTAGCGCTCATTTCTGCCACAAACGTTCAGCGCAAGATTGATGAGATGAAGGAGGGAATAACAGCTGTAATTGTGCTGAAGAATATGTACACAAGGATAGGCTTAGGGCCTGTACGGATGTCACGTTCTTAGTGGAGAGTAAAATCGAAAAAAGGTTGCTTTCTGTATATCGGTCTACTTCTATAAAGTACGTCATTTTATTTCTGCTTCGTAAGCTGCTCGTCGTATTGTGATGGCAGTACTTAAATCTGAATGAACGCGTTTTATGAATTAATTTTGTACGATATCATCTGTTTAAGTTTCTTGCAGTTGCTAGGTATTGACACAGAATGTTCTATGTCAATAACTGTTGTTGCATAGTCAGTGTATCGGACATTTCTGAGTAACATTCTGAACACGTAGTACCTTTAACAAGTCGCAAGCCACTGCTACCCATTTCCCACCCTTCCTTCTCTCACGGTTACTCACAGCTCTAGAACTAGGGTCTGCAAAGCACCCGATTACCTCTTTTTCTGCCCTGACGATGGCAACAGGAATGTGCACTAGAAGGATGGAACAGCTTCTATGCCTGACACTGCTAAACCCCGAAACCAGTGGTTTTATAAACTTTAGATTGATTCAGCTTCAAATTTTCTCAATGTGATTCTATTGTTTCGAAGCTTTTCGACATTTTGCAGTTTGGTGTATTTATTTGAAGGTTGTGCGCGTAGTGTTTTCAATTTTCCAGTTGGTTTAAGGAATCTGAAACCGCAGACGTTGAGAGGAAATTTTCCTCTTTGCTCGCTACAGCGCTAGCAGTCAATAGAGTTTTGACAGGAACACTCTCTCAGTGACGTGCGTGGAGAAGGCATTCTGACAAAATTAAATATTCTTTATTTTCTTTTCCTCCCCTTTCATTTCCTTTCCTTCCATTTCCTTTTATTTCATTTAAAAGAATATGCCTAAATGCAATTCTCCTCTTAACATCCTTGAAGCCACTTAGTTCCATTACATGAAGACACGCTGTTCTTTCTCTAATGAAAGTTCCCTGCTATTACAGGCAATTTAGTTCATCCTACTTTGTTTTACCACAGTGACCGTCTTCCATCTGCAGGCTCATTGTAAAGGAACATTGCTAGTGTTCAGCAATAGGTACTTTATGAAAGGGCAGGACTAATATAAGTCCGTTCGGGATGTAACCACGCATGGAGCTTATTCTGGAAAAAAATTAAGATAATTTGAAGTGGTTCTGCCTATATTGCCCACCGCTCTTGAATTTCCTTGTCTGACTTAAGAAATGTTTACATTGTCATTTGAGACAAAGTTTGCAGTTTATCTAGTTAAATTATGATGCCATGCGTCTAGGAATAAACATTTTCCTAGCATTATTATTATTTTTATTATTATTATTATTGTGTTTTTTAAATTCTGAAGTCTTTATCTCTTCATTACTATGTATGAAGATACACAAACTCACTTCAAGCGTCCGTATCCTTAAAACTGCTCAATACAACCTGCAATACGGAGAAATATATCTGTGGCAAGTACTTTTATGTCTGTAGAATGAATGGTAATATGCTGTAAGTTCCAGGTGCCTTCATTTGTTCCCTAAAATGCCTCGGAACAATATCACTTGCGAAACTCATTATTCTAATGTGTCTCTGTGTGGACTTCAGTATCAGTACCTGCTTTCAATTCTTCAGCAACATTTTTCGGTTTCCTTGAGACGTCCTGGCTGAAGACTGTAGTTCCGTGAGTCCTCCATTCTTTAAACCACATATTTACACGATTTATAAACTTATTGGCTAAAATTGTGTTGATAACAAATGTTTTCAGTATATCACATTTTACCACCATTTTCCTAGCCGTAAATCGTTTATTCTAACATGCATAAAATTAAGTAAACATTTCGTATAATTTTCAATCAGAGCATAATTTAAAAAATTTTCGTTTTAATCACTTTATGTGTTTTAGGATTAATACACGATTATTTGTTGGTCATCGTTGACAGTCCTTGCTAACACCTGACGTCCTGTCCGCATGTATTCGATCCTGAATATTTAAACTGTATATGCAATCCGACCAAAACCGCTGTCACTTTCATGCGCTATGGTTCCACAGGGCGGGAACAAACACACGAACATCATGCTGGCCATAAGGACCGCCACAATGCGCTGTAATTGTCACGTGACACATAAAAGTGCATTACAATCCGAGTAAAGGGATTTGAAGTAAACTTTATGTTACAGCAAACCATAACAAGATGCAGTGGAGTAGACCACTACTGTTTTCCTCCTATTATCTTGTAAAGTACGCAGCGAATTAAGGCTGCATGTTTTGCAGAAAATGCATTGGATAAAGCCAGTAACATGGTAAGTGGACAGGGGCTCAGGTGTACCATAGAAGCGAACCACATAGACACATGACCAACTCGTTATTAAGATCATGCTTGGGCTAACTGCATAGGCATAATTCCTTACTTTATCTCGATAATATTGTCCCTTTTGTTTGTCGTGCTTTCATATTTCGCGCGTAGAAAAGCATTGAAAATAAGGAATATGGCAAGAAAATTGACTGCGGTGTAGTAAAATAAAATACTAAATATTCGGCTAAAATAAACATTTATGTTGAATATGACTTCTTTAATTTTCATCTCGCACGTATACTCCTCTCGTAATTAACATGTATGTATTTATCTATATCTTTAACACTTTAACGTACGTAGTGTTAATTACATGTGCCCGTTGCAAGATATTAGGTTCTCGTAGCGGTGTTGCTTAAAATCCAAGTCGTTTTGTCTTGTTTACACTTTGTTGTCTGGTAAACAGTCACCAGTAGGAATCTATTAGCCGATACCATAAGACTTGAATTTCAGTGTACCACATGCTTTGACATTAATAATTTGAAACGTTTCGTGAAGAATAAACAATTAATTACCTAAGCAATACTAATGGATTAAGTTTTTTATCGGAGAGACAGTATTGTATGTGGGGTGGGGCCAACATGATTTGTATTCTTTTATTAATTTAGGCATCAAAGGACTACACTAAATGTCTTAGTCTAAGTGCACCGTACAAGGCTGCTTACTAGGGTACACGAATTTTTTTTCATCTGTGTGCTTTTTTAACACGCATGTCCAGTCTGGATAACAACTGTTACGGAGTTACTACCCCACGTATTTATTCGGCAACCCCAAATATATAAAATCCTTGTACGTGCAGGCTCTTACAGGTTTCCGGGAGTCTATTGCTGCCCCTTGATAGGGACAGGTGGCGGGCTGTTGTGAATGCGGTAATGAACCTCCGGGTTCTATAAAATGCGGCGAATTTCTTGACTAGCAGAGAAATTGGTAGCTTCTCAAGAAGACCTCTGCTCCATGGAATTAGTTAGTTATTGCTGCCCTTTGCTTCTTCCCTCCTCGCATTCTTGGTCCCCTCTGTCTCATTCCACCCCTTTATTTTCTTCTTTATTCTACTATTTTTCCTTCATACCCCTAAGGTTAGATTTATCGAATTAGAGCATGATTAATCGGCAGCTTCGCGTTGCTTGGTATAGTTCGGTGCTGCTGCGTTATCTTACCTAATTGCTTGCAGATCTTCCACTGTTCTTCACAGTCCTCGCCTCTCTTAACAGCTTCCTCTTCTGCGTTACTAAGCGTCGCTTGATTTCAGATCATTTTTCACTAGTCGAACCTGAATTCCCTTTGATTTTTTTCAACACATCACAAATCCCCTTGGCGTCGATAATAACATCAAGATTTTACCAGGGTGCCCTCTCTATTGCTTTTTGTACTCGGGTCGATTTCGAGCGCTGGATGTTGAGAGATCTGTGTTGACAGCCTAAAACCCACACCATTACTATGGACAAAGACATAAAACAGTATTTCCTTCCGGCAGGCTGTCGAGTCCAGAACTTCCCAGTCTTTCTCCTGGGTTCTGAAGTAGCTAATGATTGTTTTACAGTGGAAGGTTACCAGGTCCTCCTCAGTCGCCAAGCTAACAATGGCTTTTGCTACACAACAAATCCAGAGTATTTTCATTTGTTGTCTGATAGAGATTCGGTACTGTTTTTATGGCAGTAATATTTTCACCCAGTAAAAGAATGCCATAGAAATAAACACAGTTTGGTGCCTGCTGGTTTCCCGGAAACGTTTTTGATGCCGCGTTCGAATCAAAATAAGGCAGCAAAATTGTACTGCCTACCCTTAGTTAAATTCGCAGTGTTGTGGAGGTAATTTTGGATGGCTTTTTACTCTACAGTTTGCGAAGTACAGAATTTATCGTGAAGCCGGTTTTCCATTTAACGTTTTACGATTCAGTCATAACTGTATTTAGGAAATCCGCTTTACAATTCTGAATTTGTGCATTTTGCCAATAGGGTTTACGTAAGGGTTTCGCGTGATTTACAGCATAAAGGGCAATTATGTAGTTACGTACAAGGTATTAATAGACTGGTCTAAGTAACTGCGCTACAGCAAGTTTCCATAGGGTAGGTACAAACTTAAAAGACCTATTGTGTGTGTCTGTTAGTAAACTGTACTGTTGCTGTTGTATAATGCATGGCTGTAATAGGCTGTGTGTGCGTGCGCGTGCAGAGTAGGTGCTTTATGTAACCTTCAAAGGGGAAAATGCAGGGGTTATGATGTGAACTGGAGTGTACAGTCCCGAAATTTGCTGTCTGCGATTTTGTATCCTTAAATAGTCGAAGATAAAACGAAAATTGTGTCACACGCATAGATCCTGATGTTTTTTATTTTTCTTCTTACCCTTTCTCTTACTCTAACAACGTTAAGTGTTTGCGGGCTTGTATCTTCTCCTTGCCGGTTTCTTGCCAGTTTTCCTCTCTCCTTACTCTGTGTGTGTTTTTGATTGTCCCGTAATCGTACTTAATCCAATTTTTGTAATGTCCTTCGCATTGTGTTGTTCTCTCCGTTTTCTTCTTCTAACTCCATTAAAATAAATACTGAATTACGGCTGACGAGTATTGTCCAAAGACTTAATTTCTTATTATTTTCCTTCCTGTTTTCCTCAACAGGCACATTTTCAAGTACTTCGTGTATATTTCTTGGATCTAGCTTTTTTTGCGTTGATTATTTGGACCCAAATAATATGATTAGTAGTTGCAAACAATAAATTGTGTGGAGGACTCTTTTGTTATTATTGATAAACAGAGCAAATATATATAACAGAAATATGAGTCATGTTTTTGATAAATACAGACCTACACCAAATCGTAATTATTGTCAAATAAACGTTAAGCCTACAGTCTTTAATGAGACACGCATTTCGCTCCGTGTGTGAACTGACTTTATTACTAGACGTGTTAAATTTTGGTGTGTAAAAGGGCAGCGTGTTATCCGTCCTGCTTTAATGAAGGGGTAACATTACAAAGAGGTCTTACAGATGATTTAGACATTGTCATATTTGCTATAATTGTAGTTTTTTGTTACAAACAGGGCAGTTTCCATAATACTTTCCTTTTTCTTTATCTTTTTTTTTATCAACGGAATATATAAGCCAATTGAAACTTTGCTTTGATAAATATTTGCATTATTTCACAGCAATTTCTTACAAAAGACAATTGAGTAAATAATTGTGCTACATGTATTATACCGTGTCTTATAGTTTGGAGTTTAATGGGTATTTTTTTGAAACCTAAGTTTTTGAAAACTTGTTTCGGAAATCTGAAAAATGAGAACGATATTCGTATTGTGCTTTCCTAGGTTAGGGCAACTAGTCTGGTGGAGACTCCTCCTATTTTGGAGTTGGTGGGGGTAGTATCAACAGAAATGTTTGTTGAATCTTTATTTTCGTAAAGAGTTAAAGAGTCTTGCATGAACATTACATTCTGAAGTCTTAAATTCAGAACTGTTAATTTCGTGTGGCACTATTACGATTAATTTTATGGGCCGAGGGTCTCAAAGAAGTATATCTGGCCAATGGGGAACATGCATTATTCTCCGAGATGCATTGGTCAGCGAACTAGGATAAACATCGTTATTGCCCGATTTATTACAGTCGAATACATGTTTTTGAGAGACGGTACCTATTTCCGCGAAAACGTGCCAGATGAGGGGAGACGCGATTTCTCCGCATTTCTGTTTAGTCTGTCGATATAGGTCTCTTTTCTGAGGAGAATTTGTTATCCTGTGTCAGGCAAATTCTTGTTCTTCAGTGCTTGAGATGTTTTGAATTTGTACCCTTTTATCAATCAGCCAACCTTTGGCTGAAGTGTACATAATTAATATGCCAAAGCCTTTGTGATTATGTAAAAGTCGCAACAGTAACCACATGTGATGCCTTTGGCCACACAAAAATTTCTTGGATGCATCCCGTGAGAACATATCTTCTTGTCTCTAGTGATGAGCCCAACTGGGCACCTCGCTTTCTCACCACACCCTTAACCCCTCGATTAATCCGTTGGCACCGTTTTCAGTCAGCGGTGACTGAAGTGTGAAGGACAGGTCGGATTTCTTCGGTCACCGGTGCGTCAACAAGGACACACAGGCGATGGCGACAACAGCATGGCGATCGTGCTTGTGAGTGCAAAGTTGGTCTTTTTATGGCCTAGTAACTAGGTAAGACGCAGAAAACTGATTTCAGGATTAGAATGTTATAGATCAAGACTGCCCAACCCGCCGCCTGCCAGGTTGCGTTTTGTGGTCCGCCGCCACAATAATTTAGGCGGTTTGGTGTAAACTTGTTGTACTTTTCACATTTACGGCGACCGATCCAGCCCACAGTAACGGCTGTGGCCCTTTTCCAAAAGGAGTTCGACAACCCAGTTATAGATCACTACGATATCATGAGTTTGATAATGATTAAATTGAGCTTGGCATATAACCGAGGATTGAGGGTGCTGCCAAATGGTATGTGTCAGGCAGTTGGATATAGTGTCTGACCTGATGTGTTAAGTCGAGGGAAAGGAAAGGTGAATCTTAACACGGAATTATGCCGATTGCGTTTTATATAAAGACATTCGGTCAAGTTAAGGAAAGTTTTACAACACGAGATATCAATATATTTTTATTTTTGACAGATATTCGAACACGGAGCAGAAAAATTAAGAAAATTGTGCCTAATAATTTATTTTAATGCAAAAAGAAATATTGATCCGTGACGGCTATGCGTGTTGTGTTTCGTCTGTAGAGATGTGTTTGTACGTGCTGCAGTAACTTTAAAGAAATAGCAAAAGTTCTAGGATTAAGTAGGAAGTTAATAAAAGAACAAGAAAGGATTCAGACAAGGATGTACGTTACATGAAGACTGAAAAGAGAAACGAAATAGACGTAAGAAAGAAAACAAAGAAGTTAGAATGGCGAAATTGAAGGCTGATTAATAAGGCGAGCAAGAAAAGCAAAAGGGAGAGAAGGAAAAGAACACAACAGGAAGCATAGTAGTGCCAAAAATTAGAAGTTAATAAGACGTAGGAGACAAAATTGGGTTATGTTCAGGGAAAGCAGAACATGAGAGGGCATGATCAGAATATGACCCAACCTCAATGGAAACAGAAACATTAAGGCGGAATGAGAAGTTGAGTTACAGTTAGGCCTAAACCAATTCGGCAAATATTATAGAATGTAGGGGATGTAAAAGGAGAAGAAGTAAATACTAATAATGAAAAATAATGTGAACGTAACTAAACATGTGTTAAGATTAATAGGTGGACTAATACGAATAGAATATGAAGTGAAACAGGAGACAGAATAGAATACAATAAACAGGGAGAGAACTTTGAGCTTGTTCGAATTAATACGTAATGAAATGTATGATTTGAAGTTTTAACCTACACTGAAAATATCCAAACGAGGGCCGATGAACTAATTTTCACTGGTAAGGATAATACGGCTGTACATAAATGATGGGACGGTAAGTGCTGTCTGCTGTCACGTAGGATGCAAGTATCCTAAGGAGGAAGATGTAAGTACACCATTACACACAACGAATCTTACTAGCTTCTTTTTGGCAAGAACGTGGATTAAAGCGCAGAGTGAATTTCTTCCCGAAGGAAGCTTGAATCGAGCCTGTACTAGATTATAATATGACACATTTGTTCGCCCTCTAAGTACAAAGGAAAGAAGAGGGGAGAAAAAATATAGATTTATTGTACTCTGCAGGCTGGCCAGAATACAGTTTTGACGTATGATCTGTCCGTAGCCTTCCGCGCTCCCTCCGAGTGGTGCAGTGCCAAGAACGGGAACTACGGCTTTTGGAAGAGCTCCAGGAGAAACAGACTCTCCCTTCCCTCAGCGCGAGTGTCTTCTCTTTCCCCTCCAGTTGCAAAGAATAAAGATAGCGGGAGTGGGAATTTGTTTAAAAAGACTGCGGTAGATCCCTAATACGGGTCACTGCTTGTCATTTCGTTTTGTTATCCAGATACGGTGAATACTGGATCGCGGAAGTATCGGAATCTCTGCTACACCCCGACTCTGTTGCATGTGCACAGGTGGTGTGAACACGTAAATGGTACTGAGCCTTTTAACTAGCCGATCTCAGTGGCCCTGCGGTCTGGGGTGTTGGTTTTCAGTCTCTTGAGTGCTGAGATTGCGGGTTCGAGTTCCGCTGAGGGAACTGAGTGTTCGTCTCTTGTATTTGTTGTGTGTTGTGTAGTTAGCGGCCTCTGCGACGGGCTGACCACTCGTTCAGAGGAGTCCTACCGTGTGTGTGTGTGTGTGTCTAATGTGAGGGCAACGTTGGGTCAAGAATGTATCTAGGATCCATGTAGTGAAGTTGCAGGCAGCGGATTCCTTTAAAACTTCTTGTCTATATCATCCGTCACAGAACACCGTAATTTTCATCAGGATTGGAGATGGATGAATGGATTAATATGTAAAATTTTTGTCAAGTGGCGGTGTTTGGCATTAACGGTGATGAAACTTCGAGTTTTGTTACCACAGTGCTATGATTGTAACCGACTGCCCGAACGTCATATGTATTTTATACGGGTTTTTGTGGTAGAAATTGGTCGATAAATGCAATGGATATTTTGACCTCATTGTCATTAATAGTGTAGTAGTTTCTATAGCGACTGTGAAAGATCACAAACATGCATTTTTAATGTATCCTTTATTACAGGGAGTAATTTTTCTTTCAACCACATTTCCAGGATATTGCATGTGAATATAAAAGAATCCAACACGATTACACGCTATAACCAGCAACTTCATTAACGTGACGCATGGCACTAAACCTGTTATTTCAGAAGAAATGTATCGTGATACATAAGACCATTTCATGGGCAGTGTGCTGCAAATGTCGGTCTTTCATTATAACATCCTTTAGGTGGTCACATTCTATGTTGGGCTACTTGTGAAGAAGCGAATATTATTCATAAAGAAAACAGAATTACATTTTAGTGCTGAAATTCTCTGGGAAGTGCCCATGAAGATTACCGGCTTCTGGGATGTGACGCCTTGTCTGGTAGAAGTTTTGCGACATTTCAGAGGAATTTGCTGCCTCTCTCATCAGGTCTGATGAGGAAACTGGATCTACTAACAACATTATGACAGCAGAACCCAAAGACTCGGCACCTCTGACACTAAAACCCGTGACTGTACCAAAACTTCAGACTCTCCGGTCCACCTCCGATCCTGTTCAAAATTACCGTATTCTTAAATGCGACACCATGTAGTTTTGTAGATGGGTTAATAGGATTCGCAAAACATTTTTGCCACTGTCTTCAGGATCACTATTCCTGCTACAGTTAGATTTCGTAGAACATTAATTTTTTCATATCGTAACAATAGTAGGTTGGTTATCTTGTCAAAACACGATTTCCTGCTTGTGTAATAGCGTAAAGTGTTCGTATAATTCATCCCTTTTAAGTCACACTGCCTATCGTACCAAGTTATTCTTCCTCAGTAGAGAAACTCTTTTCGTAACTGTATAAATGATACTTTGACGATGGAGGCATACTTCTATAGACGACGCGACGCCGTATCCAAGAGACAGAATTCGTCATAATTTATACTTTTTAAGATTGCGAGTTTTGTATTTGAATTACTGTTGGTGCAGTGTTTGTGTGTGAATTAATCCTTATATAATTACGTAATAACATATGGAAACTTGGATGTTAATCATTCCAAAACGTGAAGACCTGCTGTTCAAAAATGTTTCAAAAGAAATGATAAATTACGTTACATTTTACAATGACCGATAAAAAGGTCACAATGTTATGACATATATAGTCATAACCAAAAAGTCTGAACTGTGTACATATAATATGGAATCTGCATGAGTACATTAAATCTAAGATGCTACAAGACAGCTCTCTTCTAAGGCTGCGTCGCATTTATCCATATTCGAAGGTAGGGAGCTATACTGTGCAATAAACGCGTCGTTAGGTAAAAGAGGAATCATTTCTTGTCGAATGGTGGTTGGTCTGCTTTTAAGAGAATGAGTACGGGCTGTGTTGAAACTCTGCCACAGAGCGTCTCGTTTTGTTTATGCCCGGAATCTCGCAGGAGTCGTCGATGCTGCCATTGTTCACATTCTCTGCAGGACATCTGCATGAGCGGGTGAGCATAGCTGGTGTTTTAATAAAGTAATTAATTAAATATGACAACAGATTTGTGGACATGAAAAGAGGCTTGTTTATAGTACAGTCGAGTGAAATCGTTATTTTGATTGTAGCAGTTACGCTTCCATATTTGTTTCTGAAATACGGTGTAAAAAATACCAAATAACAGGACAGGGCTTAAAATTGTGCTATAAAAGTTAACACATCACAGTATTTGTTGTCTTTAATTACTAACTCCATGAAACAAAGCCCGTATCAATAAACTGGTAGTCACACAGCCTCTCTTGAAATTACATTTTATAGAAAGCGGAGGTTTACAAATTCCCGCCATTTAACTCAGCCTTGACCACATGTGTCCAGTTCATACACACATATACACTTCCATGGAAATTTAGTTTAGTACTTCCTTTCCTTTCCTTTCCTTTCCTTTCCTTTCCTTTCCTTTCCTTTCCTTTCCTTTCCTTTCCTTTCATAGATTATAATCCTGCAGACCTTTGCATTCTTCATCTCTGTCATGCGTGCTACCTATCCTCCAGGGCATTAGCGTGTTGATATGCTCTGAAGTTTACAACGTGTGATCCTTGTAGCCTCCTTTTGTTCCCTCCTGTTTATGTCTAATTATTCTCTGTAGGACCATCTTCTTGGGCATGTAAAATATTTGACCTTCTAGAGTATCAGGTGCCAGATTTCGCGCCCATGTAGAAAAACAGTTGAAAGCACAGCTTTTCTTTGCATTATCATTTTTAGGCGCATTCGCAAAATTGCGAAAAGCAAGTCTTAGCTTCGTCATATCTGTCTGTCCGTCCGCATGGAACAACTCGGCTCCCACTGGACGAACGTCCATGAAATTTGATATTTGAGCATTTTTTGAAACTCTGTCGAGCAAGTTCAACTTTGTTAAAATATTTATATGAAGACGTACGTACATCTATATACGTAATACTCCTATCTCACTGAATTCTTCTTATAATGAGTAATGTTTCAGAGATATTTGTAGAGAAAATCAAAACACACTTTTGTACTACATCGCCTGTCTTGTTAAAATCAAAGTTGACTTTCCAATCTACAAATCAGAAGCAGAAGGAAAGTGAAGTACTCACTTCAGGACTGTATCTTTTCCAAATTAATTTTCTGCAATTTTTTTCCTTCAGACAGACACTTATTAAACAACTCCTCCTTTGCTGAGGCAAGGAATAACCTGTATTTCCTATGTGTGTGTTTCATATCTGCTTCAGGCATGTACATCGTTCAGTGTTGGCCATGTCATAAATGTTTAAAATAACCCGTAACATATCGCAGTTGCTATTTTTGTTAAACGATAAACACAACGACTGTAGGGCCTGTCCATTCTCGTATCTGTTAGAAAATACAGACTATTTCCTTAGGAGTAGAAACGACCGTAACGTGAAGCCAAATCATATCTTGTGGTTTGGAGGCCCTGTTTATGAAAGCAAGGAACTTCTCGATCACATAACCTGGACACTTCTATGCCGTGTCACTTAGGGATAAGGTTAATTCGACTTGCAAACAGTGATACTGGCGACAGCAATAACTGCAGACTCTGCTGCAGTGTCGTTCAATACACATTTTGTAATGCAGATACCAGTGGCGCACCCAAAGGATGGGGAAGGGGGGTGGGGCTGCCGGACTGCAGCCCGACACCAATCGAAATTTAAAAAAACACAGAGTTTGTAGACACAATGATATTAAGCACTTTACGTGAGTTACCCTTCAGCAGAAATCAGCCACTAAAATCAGCTGATGACTAATACATTACAATTTGGAAAAATAAAATGGCAAAACATGGGATATCATAGATTAAATTTAAAAAAAGAGGAAGATTAGATATTGTGAATTAAAGTAGGTGAGTCAGTCATGGTACATGTATTGTATTTGTAGGTATATAAATGCAGTTACAAACAGTGTTATGTTACCGTTATGCTTACGTTAGTTTTGTAACATAATTTTTAAAATCAAACGTAATATCTCTCTCTCTTTCTCTCTGTCTATATATAGGGGGGACAGGGTTTAGTTGGCTACACGGGTACGTTGGCACACCGTTAATATCTCGCCTCGCCTTTGTAAGAGCGCAAAACCTGTGGGACAGTATGAAGAGCTACGTCTTTCATTGAAGGGAAGTTAGTTAGCAATGTGCTGACAACTCTATCGGATTCAAAATTTCATTGTGTGTGTTTTGCACAAAGCCGAGTAATTTTACAACAATGTGGTAAATACGTATTATTGAGAAGGCTGCTAGGGATTTATCTGAACCAAAAGTGTGTAGTTACGTAGGATATATGTGGCAATATGACTGAGAAATAACAGCGTCCCATGTGCATTTAATCTCAGAGGAAATTAACCTCAAAACTGAAAGTTCGTGTTGGGTCTAGTTGGCACACTTGCTATGGGGCAAGTTGGCTCACTGTGCCAACTTACCCCACGGTCAACAGTGCTGTATTCTGTACGCTTCTTATTACTTTCATCATTTCAATTTTGTTTAAGGAAATACAATTATGCCAAGATCGTGCAAAAGGAAATCTGAAACTGCAAACATTGCCCCAGGTACAGTTCTTCGATCCGTTAGGGCAGCCATAATAGAAAATAGGTCTGTTAGAAGTTAGCAAGAGATTTTGGAATCCCGTTTTTCTCTCCAACGAGATATTGCAGCAGAGCTTTCGAGGATACACGAGGAATTTCACAGAATCCGACCTTCAGTATTGAGTACAAGAAAACTCGCCAGTTGAGTTCACGTGTGTTTCTGCTGTATGGTATAAGAGAACAGGGAAATAAACCAAAAGTGTTCCGTAGTTTTATTTTTGATAAACGGGTCGCTACATAAAGTAAAATGTTCTTATATCTTATACGATATTTCTTATTAATTTTTACAAATAGGATAAGTGTAATTTCTGCGCGTATATTCACTGATGCTGATTAAGAAAACTCAGAGAAACCATTGTAAAGGGCATCAGGCATCTACTATGGCTTGTCTGCAACGGAGGTAAGAAAGTTTTCATTTGAGTACTCAATGCCATTAACTATAAAGATCCTCGAAGGTTGGAGGGATACAAAAATGGCAGGCACAGAATGGTTTAAGAAGTTCTTGGAAAGGCATGAGACTCATTCACTGCGCAAACGTGAGGTAACAAGCACCAGCAGAACTTCAAGTTTAACAAGAGTGATGTTAATGCTTTTCTTCTATAAGTCTGAAAGAAGTGTTTGGTCGTCTGCAGCTTGTTTCGGGCGACATATGGAACATGGACGAAACGGGTACAAAATCGGTGTAGATATGTGCCAGAGTTATTGCGCGCCGTGATTGCAAATGCATAGGGACACTGATGTCCGCTGAACCTGGAAAATTAGCAACTTCAGCCCTGGACGTTTCAGCGGCAGGAAACACAGTGCCGCCATGTTCTGTTTTCCCTAGGGTGAAATTTCGTGCCCATTTCTTGAATGGTGCTCCTGCAGAGATTCAAGGTGATGGTAGTCGTCCTGGATCGATGAAGGCGGAATAATTCGAGAAGTCTGTGAAACATTTTTTTCCCCATGTGAAACCTTCAAGAGAACGACCAGTAGTTCTCCTTTGGAGAGTCACGATTCGCATTTGTCAGTTGTTGCACTCGATTGCTGTAAGGAAGACGGCGTGACAGTTCTCTCCTTCCCACCTTATTTTAGTCACAAGCTGCAGCCCCTTGATAGGAGTGTCTGTGGGCCTCTAAATCCATGTCAATCATGCATGTGAACCATGGATCACAAACCACGCAGGAAAAACGATGACGATTTACGATTGACCTGGAATTATCAACATGTCTCTCAGCTTTACAGCTACGCCTGCAAATATCAAGGCTGGATTCCTGGCCACTGGAATTTTTCCTTAAAACAGAGATATCTTTGTCGATAAGGAATTTCTGTCCTCGTGTGTAAGATAGACCAGCTCCAGCCTCAGACACTGCAGCATCGAACTGCAGTAACGGAAACATTAAACATGATGAGTCTGCAGGTCCAGACCCTTCAAGAATTCATTCTCCCGAAGCAGGTCCTTCCAAAAGAACACATGCCAAAACAAATCCTTCCTCAAGCACGTCCTTGACTCCTGACCTTGTCCGTCCTTTTCCTAAAACTGCAGGCAGGAAAGGAACAGCAAACTCTACTAGAAACAAAAGATATATGGCAATCCTGACTGGTACGCTGGTGAAAGCAGCCTTGCGAAATACGCAGAAATCGAGACAAGTGACAAAAGAAAATCACATCGGAAGAGAAGCAAGAGGCGCCTTTTGATAACCCTGAAAGAGATTCTAAGGAGACGAGGAAAATAGTGAGGAAAATTCAGACTGCTCAGACGAAAATGGTGGGGAAACATTTTGTTTGATTTCCATGGACACATACTTAAATAGTGTAGCGGGGGAAATACGGGTTCAATGCACCCACTGCCAAATGTGGGCCCATGAAAAATGCACTTCTGGCGTTTCCTGGGGATATATGTGTCCCAACTGCAAGTCGGATGTATCAGATGAAAATTTCTGAAGTTTTGTGGACATATATATCTGTACCGCCTTTCATTTTCCAATGTAATTTGTAATGTTTGTCTTTAGTTTTGTACGGACTGTAAATCAGTTTGTTTATCTTGTTAACAGTTAAGTATTTTAGCGTAATTCATGCTGCCCTGGAATATTTTTAATAATAATAATAAATCAGGCTTTACTATGTGCCAGCCTATCCCATATATGGGGCAAGTTGGCACAAGTGCAGAGGTTAGAAGAAGTTCCTTTTTCTTGGATTGGTTTTCGATGTAACTTCTTCATTATATTTTCTGGCATAGTCTAAGAATGACACGTGCCACCAATACCATTTTCTTTTTTGTATCATGTGTATGAAAATTGTAAAAAATTAAGAAGTGAAAAGTGTGCCAACTAAACCCGGTCTCCCCTATATAGGGTCAGCCTCCCTCCCCTTTCTAAAGTGAAAAATTCTTATTGCGCACCTTAGAGATATATGTACATGATACAGAACAGAATTGAACCCACAGCGCTAAGCGAGAAACAAACGGAGTCTTCGATAAACAGACGAGCGACAATATAAATGTTAGTAGGTCATAACTCAAATTAAGCAAATGCTATCGAAATGCTTTGCAGGTGGCGTTCCTATACAGTACCATCTCTGCAACAATACCGAACGCGAATTGCATTAAACTAACAGCAACCATAAACAGAACTGCGTAGTGTTTACTTTGAGTGCTCACTCAGGCATGGTGACATAACTGCAGGAGACACGGGGACGTATTCATAAAAAAGAAGATGAATTGCTGCAATAGATGTTTGTTTGCAATCAGTGACAACTGTCATGACACCCATTCTCTATTATGACTTCATTCTTTTTAGCCATTTTATCATTTGTATTTCAACTTTTCTATGGCACATCTATGACATAACTAACCATTATGTATTTTTCTTTGTCGTGTACCTTCTTGAAGATGACCGAAAAAGGCCGAAACATGTAGGAGACATCATTGTACGTAGTATATTTTTGTATCTAGCCGATCCTAATGGCCGCGCGGTCTAAGGCGTAGGTCTGCGGCCGAGCGCTTTCTGAGATCGTGGGTTCGAATTCCACCGGGGACATGGATGTTTGTCTCTTGTACAGTGTTCGTGTTGTCAGGTAGAGGTCTCTGCGACGGGCCGATCCCTCTTCCAGAGGAGTCCTACCGACTGTGGTGTGTGTCTGAGTGTGATCAAGTGAAAATAAACAACGTCAACACCTACTGTGATTACGTAGAAGAGGGAAGGACTACGAAACGAATATTATTGTATCTAATTATAGGGCAGTTGTTGGAATATACACTGTGACCTCTTTACTTTGACCTCTCTGACAGCAGCTGCAGCAGACACTAACTCAAGTTTACACGTTAGCCTTTGTCAGTTACCACAATTTACTTCTACGTTCCTCCTGTCTGTTATATGTCGTTGAGTCAGTAACAAAGTGTTATATACACAGTGAGTAGGCTACCTGTGACTTTTCCTCAGTTGTAAATCTTTCTGGTTGTACTTATCTTCATTCATTGTCGGGGTTAAGAATTAGAGGAGCTATTCCGCCACTCCTCACACACTTTTAGATGTGGGGTTTTATTCAGCACAGAGGCGGCTTTATCTTATAAACATTACATGGGCCGTGGAAAGTGAAGGAATAAGGGTCATGCCTCTTGATTTGCGTCTTCGTTCCACCGGTTGCTAATCTCGACTGGGTTATCCGACACTTCTACATGAGGGGCTGGGACTGAAGCATGCAACAGAACGCGATATCCTTTGTGATTACGTCTCCACACTATGAGTAATACCGTTCCGTCATTACACTCTGTGCAAAATCTGCTGCTAACACATTCATTAAAGAATATAATAACCCTAAGTACTCAATATGCAACATATAAGGACCCAAACGCTAGTAGTAAAACCATCAAAACTTCCTGATACCCTTTTTTTATATTTAACATCTCTGTTGATGTATGTTTCGATCTAACAAAGAAAGAATCAGTCACAATTAACTTTATTTATCTCTTTATTTAGGGATTTGGAGCGAACAGTTTCGGCCCAGTAGGCCATCAGCAGGCTCTTCTAAAAAACATGAAATGTGGAAACACTACTCTTCAGAAGGGGAAGGCGTTCCTCTTTCACAATGGAGTAAAATTATGGCCGCAGTTTCGAAAAAGGTTTCAAAGAACATTTTCATTCATTTAAATATAACAGTTATAATTCAAAGTTCGCACAACACCTGTTGGAAACAGGCCACGAGTTCGGCAGGATAGATGATTCCATGTCGATTGCACACTATGGCGAAAAAAGAAAACATTTAGATACTATGGAAAAATTTTCATTTACTGGGAAACCAAAGACAATAACCAGCTTAAAAACAAGCATACAGTTGTATCTAATAAAATATTTGAAACTATCGTTGAGAAAGAGATGGCTTTTGACTAACGCCTTACCCCATACATAAAGTGAGATCATAAGCAATACCACTTCAGTCGGACCCTAAGTCACGTAGACTTCACAACACAACAACAGTACAGTGTCCACATGATGTGCTGGATACACAGAGCCGACATACAGCAGCCTCACAATATACGCGCACAGCTATAAAGCATTTATCTCACTTTTCAACATCAGATTCTAAATTTTATATTTCTACAAGGCCTTTACCATTCCGATAACCAATACCACATTTGTATATTTATAGGTACGGAATACGGGAAACGATTACAGTTTATACTCGATAACCAAAAAAACTGGAAGGTTAAAATAAATCCTAAGAAGTAAATACATCGCGTGCAGCACACAAGATCATGGGGGGAAGTTCCGTTGTAAATAGTTACGGCAGCTGCCAGCACTGAAAAGATACATTATTGTATATATATCTATCTTACGATCGACGTTTGATATACCTCTTCATCTTTTACACCACTATACATTTTATAAGTACTTTTGTGCTCTATATATATACAAGGCTGTATAATTTTACCCCATTGTGAAAGAGGAACGCCTTCCCCTTCTGAAGAGTAGTGTTTCCACATTTCATGTTTTGTAGAAGAGCCTGCTGATGGTCAACTAGGCCGAAACTGGTTGCTCGAAATCTCTAAATAAAGAGGCATATAAAGTTGGTTGCGACTGATTCTTTCTCTGTTAGACTGCTGATATGCTATTATGACAAATTTTGCTGCGTGTTACTATACTCCAAGCTGGCTAGACATTCTCCCTACAATTTTGTACAAATGTGCTACGTGTGTTTGTTTACTAAGGCCCTTAGGTTTGTAGCAAGGATTAACTGTTTACCGCTGAAGTCTGTGTTTAGCAATATGTTACACCTAGCGTCATCATTCGAGACATGTGACTACACATTCTTGAATTACAGATCTACTGCCAGGGTGTTATAATTTGAATACAGTCCACTAGTATCAATTGTCACGACAAGTAAGACAGTAAGTCTGAAATCTAAAGTCAATCAGACAATCAGTTGGACTGCAGTGGTTTCACTCATTCTGCTAATTAGGTACCTGAAAGCCAGCTACTTAGACACAGAGCCGGAATCTAAATTTAATGAGACAATTAGTTAATTAGCCAGCCATTCAGGCAGCCCTTGTTCTGCCTTTCAGTCAGATGCTTAGCTAGTGATTAGTATGGACTAATTCATCTATCCCTTCATCTCCATTTTTAACTTTTGGAGCGCAAGTAGCAGTCAGGGGCACCGTTCAGTCTGCAGTACGCTGCGAGGCGCCAAATGCATAGAGCTGCGAGGAGTTAGTATGGAGAAGGACTAGTTCACCACCCCCTCCCCCAAAGAAGGGATGTAATGATGACGTTTCAAGGGTGGAATGAAGAAGAAGGGAAATTAGTCTACAACCTCGTTGCAACTCCCCCCTTTTTCCCTACCCCTGATCGATCTTCATTAAGTGGAAATAGTTAATGGTTTTCTGTTCGTCAGACGTGCGAGTTTAGGCTAAGTTCAGACATGAAGAAGGGTGAAGATAGGAATTCAAAGGCAGTATATAACAGAGACAGGAGAAGGGACAGTTAGAAGCGATATAGACACGGTCTCATATAGGCCTATGTGCTGTTCTGCCTCTACTGCTTTCCGGTAAGTTCTTCAGAAACAAAGGTGCATTATTTTGCAAAAAATTAAAATATACGTAAGGAAATGTATTACTTAGAGACCGGATACCATTAGTGGTGCTGACCTCGTATTGAACATGCTGTTGAATTAATCGTTGATCTTCATCTCAAGTAATTATTGTTTACATTTTTGGTTGTCGAAATTTGACTGAATGCTCATATTGCTGAATTATGTGCATGCTAGTATTAGTCAAGGAATTCTCTTGTTGTAGACAGTAATAACGGAGTAACATGTAAATTGGCCGTGCCATGGCTCAGGCGGTTAGCCGCTGGCCTCCCCCCGCGGACGCCCGGGTTCGATCCCGGGTCAGTCCGTGTGGGATTTGTGGTGGGCAAAATGGCACTGGGACAGGTTTTTTCCCGAGTTCTTCGTTTTTCCCGTGTCAGTTTCATTCCACCGGTGTTCCAATACTAGGAAAAGGACAAAAATAATAATCATCTTCTTCTTCATCATAGGGTTGCACAATAAGCCTCATGGCTGCAGCGCGTCCGTAGCGTCTGCTGCGGGGCCCTTCACCACTAAGAAAAACATGTAAATTATTCTTCGACCATTTATTGCCATGGCGATCCTACACTTTGTTTCTAAAATTCTGCTTACAAAAGAATGTCTTAAAAAGAGATGATTCGTTAAAAATTTATCAACCTTTTCTGCGTGAAAAGTATAAAAACTTGCACACAAAAAATTTAATTATGTTACGTTGACGTTTGTCTAGAGCAGAGGCGACTGGCTGAATTAATTCAGTGTTATTTCCATCTGACTTGTTTCCACAAATTCCCCGAATAGGATTCCACAGCCTTCTTTCCAGGGCCCTCTTGTTTTAGTTTCACCACAAAGAACCCTATTTATTAACGGACGATATTCTGTATTCATATTGATGTAAGACGTTCATCATTCAAAAGTACCTTACGCAAGCAATTAACAGTATCAGTGCTGAGTTTTGTTAGTCAAAATTGTGGTGTAAATATTCTTTAAAATATTCTTCGGTGTTACACACATACAGATATTTAAACCCTGTTATATTTATTATACGGGCTATTTACAAAATTTGAAATTAATACTGCTGTTCCAGAATTAAAAAAATGTTGATAACAACAATTGTCGCGGCATTTTCCTGGCAAGAGCTGGAAATAAGAAATGCAATATAGTCTTGCTTTGCACGGTATTATTTTGGGCGATTTTGAAATAATGCCCATGTATTGTTAATAATAATAATAATAATAATAATAATAATAATAATAATAATAATAATAATAATAATAATAATAATTATTATTATTATTATTATACCTTGAAAATTAGCCTAAGGCGCTGTATGTTCATGCGTGGTGAAACACGCATATAAAATTTAGAGCTAACTCAAGAAATAAAGACGAAAATGTGTTACTTTCGTGACTGCTTATGCGTTTACGGAAAGCTCCCCCCCCCCATGTTTCATTTTATTTTTTGTGGGTTCATTGGTCTTAACTTCGCGAAACTTTGTTTACGTGGGATCCGGGAACGTAACCCACGCGTTAATAACGACGGTATCGATCTGATCCTCTAAAAACAAATGTAATCTGAATAGCACGTAGGCCTAAAAGTTCGAGTGTACCTCACGGCGAGCACATCACGCTTCTTGCGAAGTTAATTCAAGTAATGATTTGTATTATTAAGACCAACTCATACTCTAAAAAATCACAATATATCAGGTTTTACATAATTCCCGACATGTTTCTGTGTGGATCTACACCATCATCAGGGGAACCTTTATAGAACACGCTGAAACTACTGAAGAGAAACACAGTTTTAGTTACCTAAAAGTTTGTCAAAATCACCGCTATCCAATTGATGCACGGAAGAATTCGTATGTCTCCAAGAAAACACTTAAAACACTTTAAAGACCACTTAAAAACACTGAAGATCACGCTATTCTGTTTTTTTAACGCACTGTCGTTGAGATGATGCACTATTAAAATGTGTATAATTGCCGATGTGTTGTAGATTGTCGTTATGGAGCGTGCCAAAAAGCTGAATGCGGAACTGTTGAAGGATTTAATGTCTAATAAGTTCGGTATTGGCCTCGTCCCGGCAGATAAAATCTTTGTTATTACATTTTAAATCTTAAATTCAAGTAAAGCTGTTGAGGACAGTTATCGGTTTTTGTTATGGGACCAAGCTGAAAGTAACAAATACGCCTATTATCCCTGGGTGAAATTTTTGGGTGTTTAATGTCATGCTAGCTGGCATATGTCGTTACCTGTACCAATGCAGGTGTAAAACGACCTAGGTATAACTTACAGACGTCGGCCTCATAACGCGTAACATTCCTGTTCTCTGGCTGGCTGAAATACTCGTTCCTCGCAAGGATCATTTTAAAATTGTACGACACTAAAACATTCTAATAGAAGGTCTTGTTTCCTGCATCATGTAGGATATAGTTATACACTCCATAGAAAAATATTTTAAAACGTCAATTTGCGTATGTGGAGCTTATTTCTTCTTACCAAGAATCGTCATCGCTTTCACGAAATATTTTGAGCAAAGACGATATTACGTATTCTGTTGACCTCTCCGTGCCTTATATATGATGGTGTACGAATCCTTTCCAAGTTAATAACAAGAACTGCCGCTCAAATATTCAAGCCAATTTACTGCTATACGCTGAAACTTTGCTTCCAACATTGTAGCTAAAAGCACTTATATAAAAGCTACTGGTGAATTTTCAACAAGAGCAGTCTTCCTTTTCTTAGACTTTTGCGTCGTGTGTTACAGATGTTCCAACGTTTCGGCCTATTCTGAATTTGCTATCTTCAGGTGGATGAGGAAAAAGTAAGAAGTGAACCTAAAATGGTTAGTGGAAAGTAGGCCGAAACGTCTGTATAGCTTCAACAACCAAGCAGCTAAACAACAAAACTAAATTTACGCAAGAGAAGTTACGTCGTTGGGACTGTGGATATAAACCGAACAAGTTGGTTCAAACGTAAGCGCTTCTGATCTGGATACGGAAAGTTGCCGGATTGGATTTCGTCAGGGAGACTGGCTGCCAGGATAAAGGTTTTCATGACGTCGCTGACTCATCGCAGACAAGTACTTGGACAGTATCTGAATTAGGTCAAGCTTGCTTCCTGTGAGTGAATGTTGGTAATGGCGAATTTAGAAGAGTAATATACGCGTGATTAAACTCACAATAATTTTCTAATATACTAGGTTACTTAAGCATTGCTTCTCAGAAGTTCTTTAACAGACTGGTTGTAGGTTATGATTTGCCCTGCAGAAAAAGCAAAGACTAGCACAGCAGCCCACTGTGCGCCTTGGCCCTCTTGTGTAAGTGTAGATCCACTCTTTATTAACAGTCGACACTGTGTGTGTGTGTGTGTGTGTGTGTGTGTGTGTGTGTGTGTGTGTGTGTGTGTGTGTGTGTGTGTGGGTGTGGGTGTGGGTGTTTAGGGTTACGCCCTAGCAAGTTTTTGTTCCGGAAAACCAATCCGCCTGCTGGTTGGTTAGGAGGCTGAGTTGGTCGCCAAGAAGCGGTCTGAACGCAGTGGCGGAAGAAGAATGATCTCCAGTGCCGAGGAGTGGACTCGGATTCACCTGTCCTCTAGTGTCATATAGCTACTGCAGTGATTTGATCCTGGAGTGGTGGATGATGTTTCTACAAATAATCCAGGGCCTTCCTGTAACTTGCCATGAGGGCACGGCGGGGAGTAGACGTATACCTCTACTCATTCTTAACCTCGGCCCTGTATGGGGGACGGCTGGTCAACGCCAGGCCCGGTCACTTTACCCACAGGGAAGAGCTTCGGTATCATTGTAAAGCAGGCTGGGTGGAATACGGGTTCGGTTTACATGGTTGTGAGGAAGAGAAAATCTACTGGGGTTCGAATGCCGAATCGTACAGCTTGTAAGCGAGTCGCTATACTGACTACGCTAGCCCGGCCTGCACAAATAATATACAACTGACATATACAGTGTTATTCTGGATCTGGTCGATTTTCTTTTGTGCATAAACACATTTCCAAACCTAATGACTCAAACGTTGTCCTTGTTTCAGTGACAGAAACATGGAAACACTTGCATGTCATCTGATTAGTTACGTTACTTGGCGTTTCACACACACACACACACACACACAGCACCTAGAACAACCCATGAAAGTGTCTACTATCCCGTACTTTAGTGTGCGTTTGTTTGCCACTTCCTGTAGCTCCTTTCGACGCATAGAATCTGTTTGCATATGAGGCTCCCTAAGAAACCCATATTTTTTGTTACCTTGTATGAAATTTAAACTAATTGGAAGCAGGGATAGTGCAGTCTTTATGCAGAATAAGTTAACGGGCTTGACGTCCAGGGAATGATGCTTCGACTGCCGGCCGGGGCGAGATGTAACCTATATCGCTTCTTCTGTGCATCCAGACTGCCCTCCTCTTCAGTTGATACGGGGGATTTTTTAAAGGAGGTAAAGCGGTCGTGGTAACAAGCTGATTACTTCCCTCCACCTAGTGTCGAGGTAAAGAACGGGTGGAGCTGTACCTCTGCATCCATCATAAGGCTTCGTGGTGTATTCAGAGCTAACTTTACTCTTCTTTCTTTCTTTCTTTCTTTCTTTCTTTCTTTCTTTCTTTCTTTCTTTCTTTCTTTCTTTCTTTCTTTCTTTCTTTCTTTCTTTCTTTCTTTCTTTCTGTCTTTCTTTCTTTCTTTCTTTCTTTCTTTCTTTCTTTCTTTCTTTCTTTCTTTCTTTCTTTCTTTCTTTCTTTCTTTCTTTCTTTGATTAATTTTTCAAAACTGGAAGCAACGTGTTGTACAAAGGTTGGGCATATCGTGAACTTCGCCCATTTTGTTGTCTGCCTTTAACGAAGTGTTTGTGCGCCTGTGTACTCATATATATTGCAGGTCAGCGATGGGGGGAATTGACAGCGGTATGATGACGTGACCTGTATATCTGAAGCGGACGGACGAAATTTAATTTGTGGTCTTATTAATTGCTTTAATATTATAAGATTTTTTCAGAGCCTCTCAGACCTTTTGACTTTGGTTACAATCGGCGTTATCTTCAGGTCCCTTAATGTATGTAACGTGAGTGTGATGTTGGCAGTGACGTGGGAAGTTGATGTGTGAATTATACATCAAAATTGCATGAGACGTCGTGTCGTATGACTCCAATAAGTCAGGAGTTAGAGAGAGAGAGAGAGAGAGAGAGAGAGAGAGAGAGAGAGAGAGAGAGGAGGTAGCCTAGAAGGTTTATTCCCCGCAGTGGCAAGAGTTGCTGAAGTAGCAGGAAGTTAAAATAGGTTATTAAGAGATCATATAAAATGCATAATGTTAAGTTAGAGAGAAGCTGGCTAATGTATCGGGTTCTTCTCTGAGAACTTCGAACCTACCAAGAAAAAAATGAGTAGGAGTTTGGGGGTGGGGGGTGGGGGGTGGGGGTGGGGGAAGAGAAGAGAAGTGAATGGGTTGACTTTTTAGAAGGCAAGATGTTCCTCACTTATGTATGCTGCAGTCAATGCAATACAGTAGTAAGAGGTTACTTCTCTGAGCGATTAAACTCCCGTATTAAGTACTAACTTTATTAATTCACCTTGCTCCCTTTTTACTGTCTCTAAGTCTTCACATCCCTACAAACCCATATTTCCTTCCTCTCTTCGTTTCGTTTCGTGCTGAAATTCAATTTGAGATTATTCTAGACGCGGAATTTTCGTTCCATGTAGGAAGTACGGTGAAAAATGAGCGTTATATTTTGAGGCCTTTCTTTCTCTTCTTACCATTTTTTCTGCTCCCTTAGTCCTTTGTTTTCTGTTTACGTCTTGTACTTCGATATCTTCCAAACTTCTCTGCCCCAAGAAACTTATAGCAGTGTAGAGAAGCTCCATTATGGAGTACTGTCGTCTAGCCAGCCCATGGGAGAATATAAAGGTGGAGTTCAGGGTAAGCTGTGGGAATGTGCCATGCCGGTGTGCATGTGTAGGAAGTGGGTTTGTTGTGAGCAGTGCTAAACACACTAGTGGAAGGTGTTCGTGCTAACTTAGTTAAATTCGTAACAAATATTTTATATAACGCCTGCCAAATGAGTATGTTCTTTATTCACCAGAACGTATCTGTTTCTGTCAGAGTAATTAATGATCGGAAGGATCAGCACGTGCCACGTTCTGTATCCATTAACACTAGAATTTTTAAGAAGGATTCATTTTCATTAGATCGATTGGCAGGGCGGATGAATGAGTGTTCTTGTTGAAAAAAGTTCTAGGCATGTAATGGTATGATACTGAGAGAATATTTTCAGGAATTGAGCCGTGTCGCTATGTTGTAACGATGTTACTTGATGTGAAATTTCTTATCGACATTGGAGATGATGCTGGCAGTGTCAAATTCTTCTATTGGTTTAGGGGTCTGTAATTTACTTCAGACTCTGATTAAATTCAGTCGTAAGCAACGTATTTTTTTAATTGTTTTAATACAAATTTATTTCTTAGTCATACATCACATCTTATACCTACTCATTGTAGATGTAGAGGGTTGCTGTTGCAGCCAATAACACTCAATCACACACACACACACACACACACACACACACACACACACACACACACAGACACGGTAGGACTCTTCTGGACGAGTGATCGTCCCGTCGCAGAAAACTCTACCTGACAGCACACAACATTCAGAAGAGACAGAGAACCATGCCCCTGACGGGATTCGAAACCGCAATCCCAGCAAGCGAGCAACAGCGGATCTACGTTTTAGATCGCGCGGCTACGGGGATCAGCTTTATTAAAATTTTACCTATATAAATTAACATTGCAATTGCAATATTTCGCTATTAATTAAAGCATAATGTCTAGAAATCAGTGATAAGATTAAGTGACGTTGCATGATCGACGGACTGTTTTTTTATCTGCGTCGCTTAAAGCTGCAACAGGATATAATTTTAAATTTGTAGTTTATTTTATTTTCTTTAGAAGTAATAAAAGCAAATGACAGCGAGAATTAAGCGATAAAACGATGCTATAAATTTGTATTGATGTCGATATCAAATGGCACCCCCACCAACTTCTAAGTAATTCACGCCGAAATACTTACACTTCGAACGTGATACAAGGCTTAAACAAGATACGATCTCTGCGCCGAAACTTGTGAACAAAATAATCCTGCGCAGATTTTCAGCAGATTACGCAACTCCTTGACCAAACATAAGCGGCCCAACTCAGCAAAGTAAAGCGTATTTCATTTGGTTATGATATTATTGATTTCCTACAAGACTTACTCGTAATTTGGTCACCGGTTTGGAATCTGTCCACGTGCCGTGCATCGTGGGACATTGCATGAGTAAAACACGCATGCATCGTAGTACGCAGATGTGTTTAGGCTGCCGAACCACGTTCGGCACGTAGATAGCGCATAGAAAAACATTAGCTGCGTCTAATAGAAGCGGGTTCCGCACGTCCTCTAAAATTACAACCTGCAGTAGGACCCGAGCTTTCCCTCCAGGACCCAGGACTCTTGCAGGCCAACAAAGAATATTTACAGTGCTTTTAAAAGCCAGAGCGGTGTTACTTCCCTCTTAATTGGAATTACCTTAATGCTAAGCTCTGGCTCCTCAATGACTATTCGGGGCCACGCAGATATGCCTCTTTCGGGATACACTGAAGCATTCTGGATTAAGTATTAAATATGCTGATCCCGGTGGCTGCGCGGTATAGGGTGTGGGTCTACGGCCGGTCGCTTTTGGAATGCAGGTTTGAATCCCTCCGCGGGGCATGGGCGTCTCTTGTGAGTGTTGTGTGTTGTTAGGTGGAGGTCTTTGCGATGGGCCGATCACTCGCCCAGAGGAATCCTACAGAATGTGGTGTGTCTGTGTGGGATCAAGGAAAATCACACAGGAGGTCTGGGCGCTCTAGGGCTGTCGAGCCATGAGAAAAAAGTATTAAATATGTAAGTGAGATAGGTTCCTGTTATGCGACATTTTTTGGACGTCAGTAGATTACTACAAAGGATAAGGCCAGTAACACTAGTCAACGTCATTATTGAAGAAGGACATCTTGGAGAAAAATATATGCTTTGAATGTCATTTATTTTAGGTGAATATTGCGGACTTTATCATACCTAAGTTTTATACACTTACGTCTCTTGATACATTCGTGCATATATCTTTGGTGTCAAGGAGAAAAAGGTTAACTGACCTTTAGAAAAATTGCATTCATAATCCCAGGATCTGTATTTTCGATAATGTAATAAATGTTCCAGTGCCAAGGGTTTGTCGCAGCTTCCTGTACCACGAAGCAAGGTTTAAGCTTGTATATTCGTTGAAGGATAAACACCTCTCTGCCGTTTCCTGTAAATGGTAGGTTCTCTGTGTCAAATTTCTTCTGGACTGTGTTTAGTGACTTCCCTTTAGACAAACATTACATGTTGCTTATTTGATGTTTTTATGTTAGCTTCTTGGGCCTTGAAGATGGGAGCGATAAGTTGTCCCGAAAACGTCAGTACAGAACTACAACTCAGCGCTGTGTAATAACCCAGAAAAGGGCAGATCTCATCTACATCGCAGCGGAAGCCTAGAATCTCGCAGTGTAGTAGCTAACTGTGCACATACATAAAAGGGTTAGGCAAATTATGTGAAGCTGTTTTTGGTACCGCTGCTTACGGAAAACTGGGTAGTTCTCAATGTGCGCCTACGCTTGTGGATATTAAACGTAACGCATTTATACTACCCGCCTTACTGTGCTGTCGGAGATGTAGTCGATGGTTCACGGCGACTGCGTGGTGTTTCCGCTTAGGTACTTCTTCTGTAGCATAGACGATGTGGGTTTGGAGAAGTCAAGGTAACTGCTGCAGGAAGTACAGTTCATTGGTACTAATGACTACACGAATTATCCTGCTTTTTACATGAGGACAAGACGTGTCCTTTACACTTCCATTCTTTCGCATTTTTCAATTTCTCTTTACAAACGTGTTTGCATTTCCGACTCCTGTCCAAAAACGCACAGACTAAAATATGTGGAACTAAACTATAATATTACAGTTCTACATCTGTGTGAGTCTCCTCCCCTTACACCAAACTAAGAATTTAGATTGAGGATGAAGATGTGTCTTTTGAGAATGCAGCGCCGTATGGTCCGTAAAGAGTTTCCGGCGTTTCGGCATAGTTTACAGCCTCCATCTTTAGGATCATTAAATTTAAGAACACAGATTGGCGTGCCTGAGAATGCGTCTGTTGTCCGATGTCTGATGCTAGCAACTATATAAAATGTTTGAGGAAGGTTCCCTACTATAAAGCTAGTTGATCAACTAGATAGATGGAGAATATATCTTGTGTAAATTTCGGTAGAGTAAAAGCAAAACGTATAACATCAACTTCGTTTTCGTAATCCTCGAGAGGTTTTGGTGAAAGATTAAAAGCAAGTGTGCTGGCCGTCGTCTGCCATGTCTTTGTAGACCCTTTGTCCGTCAAAAATCACCGGCTTCTCCGCAACGACCACCTGATTGGCTGTGAGACGTGACTGATGTGTAAAGCGCCGGGACCGAATGGTTGCATTTCCAACTGACTGCGGGTCAAAGACTCTCGCGAAGGAAGAGACAGACGTTAAGAAATTGTTCACTGGTTATTAGTGACAGATAGCGGGGATAAAGTGAATATCCTTGTGTCCGGGAAATTCTGGCTTTAAAACTCGGCTCGCAGACTGACTCTCTGGACATTTTTCGCATCTTTCCTCAGTCCTAGGCAAATTTCGGAACAGTAGCTCAAATTAGGACAGCACTCTTTGTTTCCGCATTGTTCCCAATTATGTGTTGCTTAATCTTCCCTTCATTCGACGTTATATTTTCTGTACTACTGTCAGTGTCGTTAAATAACCAAATAAATAAGTAGACCTCTAATTTACTAGTCCCGACTGAACGCACATTACGTGTGTACTTTCTGCACTGCTGACATCATCGTTAAGTGGGTAAATAAATAAATAAATAAATAAATAAATAAATAAATAGCTTTCTTAATTACTCTATCACGCCACGCTTTACAGACGTACCAATATACACGATAATTACATTATTAATAATTAATTTGACATGATATTCCGAAATATGGTTCGTATTACCGGGCCGACGCCGATCCCAGTGGCCGCACGGTCTAAGGCGTGGGTCTGCAGCCGAGCGCTTGCTGCGATCGTGGGTTCGAATCCCACCGGAGGCATGGATGCTTGTCTTGTACAATGTTTGTGTTGTCAGGTAGAGGTCTCTGCGACGGGCCGATCCCTCTCCCGTAGGAGTCCTACCGACTGTGGTGTGTGCTTGAGTGTGATCAAATGAAATCAAATAAACAACCTCGACACCTACTGTGGGTAGGTAGAAGAGGTAAGCACTACGAAACGAAACGTATTACCGGGCTGACCGAATATGCGTTAATTAAGATATAGAGTGCCCCCCACCCGCTTGTACCATAGGCACTTGTGGATACGGCGGAGTGTTGCGGTACCGGGGACTTCATTTTCCCCGTACATCGTATTTTCACTATTCTTCGCTGTTCTTTAATTTTGCATTTTATTTTTTGCTTTCCTTTAAAATATTTTCCTTTTGAACAGGAGAACTTCAAAATTAATAACATAAAATATTAGTAACTATATTTGTGTATGTATTGTCATCTTTTCTTTAACCACGAGCCTCGTGTTTGCCTGATTATTTGGATACTAAATCTTCGTCCAACTGGGTGGCCATGTTTTCCGGTTGAGTGACAGAGAATGTGTAATTGGCTGCTTGAACTGTTCACTGGGTGGGTGATAGTCGATTAGTGTAGCGAATGATGGATGGACGTAACATAGTACCTGACTGCTTGGTAGGCTGTCTGGTTGGAGACAAGGCGTATACTTTCTGAGTCACTGGCAGTGCCACTGACTGAATAATCGGCTGGTTGATGTGGCTGCGTATATTGTTGAGTGGTCAGAAGACCTGAGTGGTATCCTTGTTTAGTGCTTCAGTAAGTTACTGAAGTCGCAGCTTTTTGCTGTCTGTATGGCTGAACTTAGTCATCTGAGTAAAAAGATTGCGGATTCAATTCATCGGTTTAAAATGTAAAATACAAATTAACGCGCTATTGCCTGGCGGTTTTACGACAGACTATTTGACTAATTAGGCGTGTAATGCGACTCTCTCTGTCTGTCTGTAGGTGGTTTTACCGGCTGACAATTAATTTACCGATTGACACCTTGATCCGCGTTGTGATAGGATGAATTGACGGAACTGATGATGGTTGCACGGCTGACTGGCTAACACGGTTGGCGCACTTTTTCTAAAAAATAATATGCACAAAGTGACTGTGTGATTGCTTGGCTGACTCATTGACTCTATGCACACTTTACAATTACGGTACCCATATTATGCTTGTGGCCGGCTAAAAGGTGGATTTCTGCAAGACCTGGTTTCAAAGTGAGTGATTAATTGAGTTTGCGATAGGAAAACCAGTTGAATGACCTATATTATATGTGGATTATTAATTAAAAAACTGATTGTCTAAATTGTAACGGCACAAGTATGATGGCTGTCTCTATGGCTAGCCGTCTGGTTAATTTCTTACTGACAGATAGCGTGTCTTCATATTTATCCCATTGAGTGGGTGATGGCTTTTACGGGATTACCAATATAAAATCTTGTGTTTAAGTGTATTGACGGTGATACAGAGTCACAATTGTCTATTATGATTGCAGAAGTATTCAGATGCATGCCTTTCCTATATTATTTCTGAAGACAGATCTGGTAGTACCTTGAGATAAAATGACCGCTTCCTGAACATTTGTACCAAATTCTTCGCACCTGGATGTGGTCGCGTTTCTTCGTGAATCCCACGAACTAGAATAGCTCGTTCAGTGAAGTCAACTACCTTTGGGCCTGTCGGCTAGTACTCGACTTCTGGCTGGGGCTGGGATTTACTCTTCTGCACTTTGTCCAAAATCATTTATCAGATGGATACTGAAGACTGTTCGTTGAGGAAAAGTGTGAAGCTAATCATATAATAGCTATAAGCTAAAATAGCACACCTATTCGCCCTGTAAGGCGTTATGCTCAGAACCGTGGGGATAAATTTGATGTCTTCGTTCTTCTGGCATGTTAAGCGGCGTAGATTGGCAGTTACCGGCGATTCGGGACAACCTGTCGGTCCCATTTCCAAGGGTCAAGCAGTGCAAGAAGAATTCTTCCTGGACTTCTTTACCCCTGGAAATGGGACCGACGGGTTGTCACTAAGCGCGGTAAGAAACAACCATTCTTCGCTGCGTAAAATTCCAGAAGAGTGCAGATCTCGTCTGCAACGTACATTGTCTGGATGACCTGTAACCAGTAACGTCCTAAAATGTTCCATTCAGAATGGCAGACTATTTCAGTAGCTAAAAGTAGGACATGGAGAGACACAGGCAGTGCAAGGTGCATAGAGCACAGTGCTCTGACAAGCCTACTGTCTCGTTAAGGAAGAATCATAGCTAAAGTGAGAGAAATAAAATCAAGATTTCTACATAAATTTAAGGTCTGATGTTCTTAGTATAGTCTACACCCAAAACTGTTTACTATTTTAGTTTACACATCCACGGTTGGGTATCAGGAAGTGGAGTTATGTTGCTGCGGATTTCGGCTTAATGCTTGTCTCAAGTATACACACACGAACACCATCCAGAGCTCAGAATATCCTGTCCGAAGTAATTACTGAGAATACTTAAAATTTTCACGTAACTTGTTTCATCTATGAATCACTTTCTTTTAGTGAGATTAATTAATTAATTAAATCGTAACAAGTTTTTGACTAAGTAATGTATTGGCGACAAGCTGCACGCCACTCTCAGCTCCAAAGCAGAAAAGTTGACCCATCTCTGCAAAGTAGTTATCCAGTTTATGTCGTTATAATTGAATTAGTCACTCCAATAAAAATATCTGTTTGAGACTGCTGAGGTTTCCACAGCGGTGGAATTGAAGGTTCTGGTCTGATGTAATTGACGTTGTGTCCTTGGACAAGTCGTTCCTGAAGTGTCGAAGGAACGTGCTGCCTTCATCCTCGACGGATTGCAGCTGAAAAACCTTAAACCCTTCTAGATGAACAAGTCACGTTGCATCGAAACGTCGGAAACTAATTAATCAGCGACGCAGTGTTACCTCCCTGAAGATAGGAGTCCACTGTGTCTGAAGATTACAACCGTAGCACCGATGGATGCTGTAGAGTCTTAGTAATTTTCGCTATCGTAGTATGCCTCTTGGTGTTTTGGCTGATGTAAATATTAGTTATATCACGAATTTAATCTAGAAACATTAAAAAATCTAGTTCCTTCTTTACAGTAAATTAATTTAGTCTCCGCTGCAAAGCCAGCTGGTTAATGTTATATGCGAAATCTTCATTGTTTATTAGGAATATTGTGCGACACAAATAAATATAATCTGTGGCAAAAATACACATTTGTTCAGTGTCATGAGTAATGAAGTGTGCAGTGACCGCTGTGCTTTAAAGAGCCAGGTAAACGAGAACAGATAACAGCCTGACAGTTCACGAAGGAGATAACGTTGTTTTCGTTGCACTGACGGAATTTTGATACGAGAGTGGCGTTGATACAGACAAGCATACCGCCACTGCACGCTTTTGAACGTTGGGGAAGGTTTGTGGAAGAGTGCATGACGCCTAGCTCTGGGGACGGTAAATTATTGTGGTGGGGTACACTGCGTTATTAATCACACAGCCATCCCCTGTACACACCGAGAGTACTCATATCTCCGCCGTCCCATATGAAACTCTCATGTGTGAAGCATTACGTGTACTCTTCTGCAAAGCTAATATTTTATAGTCCCTGAACCATAAAATACATGACAGTACGGGAGTCTTTGTTTTTCACTAAAATGCCACCGAATGTTAAGGGGAAGTTAATGAGTTAAAGAAAATATTTGGAACGGTATTCGTAAATATTAAAATTGTTATTCTAAAATAGAACTTTATCAAATAAAATACGAATATGTCATATTCAGTTTACTTTCTTCCATGGTGTGACGCCGTGTAGACTGGTATGTAGGTAATAACTTTCTCGAATGAACATTCTTCCTCTACCTTCTGTGTGGAAGAAGACTGAGGCAGCACGTTCCTCCGAAAAAGTTTGTATCTATTTACAAAACTACATGGCGTCACATGCAAAGCACCATAATCTAAATACCCACAGCGGTGGTAAATTCATATTGCAAATGTACTTTTACTGTAATTTTAGTAGACACAATAACACACAAGTGTTTTTCCACGTCACAAGGCTATTTGCATTGCAAATATGCATATCAACAGGCATAATTATTTCTGAAATAGACCTTCAGATTGTGGAATCAATTGGTCCTTCTCGATGAAATAATTAACGAATACAAAATACTCGCAAATACAAAGCACATTCCCGTCTTTGTTAACGTATCTACAGTAGCCTCTGATGTGGTTATACGTGTGCGTATTATCTGTCAAAGGACTGCTTTTTGGTTGGCCGTAATTCCAGAACCAGCTGCTTTATATTCAACAGTATGAAATTCAGCGCGAGAGGAAATCCTATGGCAGTAAACGCTTGTCACATTTATATAAATGCGAAGACTTTCAAAAGCTTAAAGTTTCCTGTTCCCTTAGGAACTTTTGTATCTATCAAATTACGTCTAGTTTCCTGTCTTCTGTGCTTATTTGTCTGTTTCTGAAACCTTCAGCAGTAATTGATCTATCCACTTCTTCTGGCGTCTGAATGGAATATTTTGTATTACGGTGCGTACTTAGAAATCCTTTGCCTTCCTTATGTGTGTGAGTTGCGGACTCTTTCCAATTTAACTCAAAATGTTTAAACTATTTACTGTTTTGGCGCATTTGCAATTGAAGTTTATACAAACAAGCTTGTTAGCTTCGCGATGTTTTTCTCCATGTCAACAGTTGACAATTCGTGAAGAACCAAATGGGCTTTATTTGAAATACTGTGTTACGGCTGTTAATAAATATGTTGGTAAGTTATAATTTTGTTTAAAATCGAAGTAAAATATCTCTTACTTGAGTACAACCTGCAGTTGTAACATTGTGGGGCACTGTTTAGGGAAGTCTCTTCACACCCTGCGCGATGTATTACGGCTTTCGCTCGGATTGTGGTACCCTTCAGTTTCCAGGCAGTACATCTTGTAACCTCATGATTGAAGTTACATTAAGACAATCCTTAATTTAACACATATCGATAATTTGTGTTTTCGTATTTTATGTACACAATGTGTGATGCATTTTAGTACATGAGTTTGTACAATATGGGTTTGACACTGCAGACCCTGGAATTAATTTAAGTAATGTTTAAAATTTTAGTTCGTACGGCGTAGGAGGTGTACAGAAAACAGTCTGCCTGATATGGCTTAAGTAAATAGTAACTGTTCATCCTGAGAATAATATGCAACCTGAAACACATAATATGGAAAAAAAATTCAGAGGTTTTGCACATTTAATGCAAAGTGGTGTACACCACTTTGCATTAAATGGCTAAGTGTTATGTATGGAAAGTTGTAAGTGTGGAAAGTACGCGTTGCTGATAATTGTCTCCTTTATATTAAAACAGTGGTATTGTACGTTGTTTTTGATGTTAGATATAATAATTTTATTTCAAATTGCATGCATCATTTATATAATCGCATTTGTAAGCTTTTGGTGCTTCCACTTTCATTTTGTACCGAATTCCGTGATAATAGCCGAGCGGTGCCGCAAAATGTTGGACGCACAATGAAATAGTTGGTTATCCAAAGCTCGGTGTACACAGTTGGTTTGCTTAGCGATAAATAAAATGTACGCTTTAAAAACACAACAATAACAAATCTTAGAGTTTTTAATTTTGTTTGACACACGAAGGGTGGACAAAGTCGAAAATGTGAGTGATTTCAAAAGTAGACTTAAGAGTTTCCTCAGACCCTCCCTCTGCAGATGGATTCAACATAGAAGGCTGTATTTACTGAAACAATTATGTAACAAATATGATTGATGTTTGTACACTCGTATTGTAGTGTTGTCAGTATTGCTGTTTTGTTTGCAGTGACGGGACTTTTGTTACACTACTTGTGAAGTGTTAACGAGTATTACTTGTAACACGTCATCAAGCGTCTCAACTCCAAAGTAAAAAGGTCTTTGGTTACACATGAACATAGTATTGTAATTAACATTGCATACATTTGTTGTGAAATTTGCGGTGACAGCAACAATATTCCGTTGAAGAGAGGGCAGTTTTAAGTATTAGTGTTTCGGCTACCTTGTCTCATTTATGTAAGCATGCCGTGTTAAATTTCGATGTGGCGTGATGTTTAATGCACCATAATTCTGCTGTGAGATTTGTGGTGGCTGTGGTCAGGGCAGGTTAATGGAGAAATACAAGCAAGGCTTAAGCACGTGTATTAGACACGGCATGTATCGGTCGTGCCGACACACTGTACCAGTGTCAGGGCCGATGTTACCATTGCTCTTTGTCCACGTATTTTCGATATGGGTTTACAGGAAATTTTTGTAATTGACTGTGTTCCCTCTTTCATTTGTTTGTCGTTAAACTGATGGGTGTTTATTACTTTTTTAGTATTAGTGGAGGTGTTTTGAATGATATCCTAAAATAATTCTACAACTTTTATGTTGGGTGAATTGGCATATTTACTTTCTAAAGATCTGCGACAAAAGGAGGTTCATTTTTCCCAATTTTATTTAGGAAATCCACCATTTTGTCGTATATATTTACATAAAGTTTAGAGATTAGCTGTACGAACCCCTTCAGTTGGTTGATTGACATTATACTGAAAGATCCACACCTACCACATAATAGTTAGCACAATAAAATATTATTCGAAAAGTCCCGTGTTCGATGCCCGTTGTCGTCAGAAATCCTAAAGTAAAAGACACAAAAATATCTGTCAGTATAATAAGAGCAGTTATTACAAGACGTTAGTATAATAAACTTAGGAAAAGTCATGAGTGTGAAGTGGATCTAAAGCTTCTGGGGCGAGCGGTGTAATTGGTTGAGACACCTCGCTAGAAGACGGTACGTTCCGAGTTCCCGATAGTGTCCTTGGAAACTTTCAAGCGGACTACCCATCTGTCCACATTCAGTAGCCCTGCGGTCCACCCAACCTCTGACAGCAATGAGTGCCACTAAACTTTCTTGGCAGTAAAGTGGGTCGGGCACGTAGACCTGACAACCCTGCCGTCTCAGTTGTGCCGAATGTCAAAGTAAGGATGGAATCCCTACATTTCATCTTCCCTCTTGAGTCTTCGTGGCTTCTTACGGGAAAGCTGTACCTTTTACTCTCATGTCTGTTGGACTCCCAAACGTTCACATTTGAATTGTGCTCTTCTGTATAATCGCACTGACTTTATAGTCATGTATTTAAAAAGAATTACTTCCAATTTCAAGGCTCGGATTTGTAGGCATATATAGGATCGTAATATTAAAATGAGCCGTAAATAGATAGGACATAAGGGCACAGAAAAGATTCAAACCGCTCAGAATGAATAAAACCAAAATTTGTCTACCAAATGTACAACTACGTATTTGGAAATCAGGAAATCAGCTACATGTTTCGGCTAAAAATAAGGCCATCGTCTGTTTGTGACAGCTGTGTACAGAGAGTTAAAATTTTACAACTGTATTTTAAGTCGAAACATGTATGTGTTTTCCTGTTTTCCAAATATGTAGTTGTGTTTGACGGACATGTACTGGTTTTATTGTTACTGTAAAACAACTGCATGAATCACCTTAAGAACTCAGAGTTTGGTTCATTGGCGAAATCTTGTGCAAACCGTAACGAAGCTTCACAAAGGGCAGGTAATTTATGGCTGATATCCAGAAATTTCTACAAGAGAAATTTGCTCCGCGGCTTTGGCTTGGGAATAAGTGAAATATGCTATATCCTTCCTAAATGTTTCCCTTAAAGTTCACGGAAGTAATTTTTGGAAGTCCCTGTTAAAATGGTGACCATGGAAATGTTAAACACACGCCTACTTGCTTCTCCCCCATCCAATAACCCAAAATAACAAAACTGGTCTTTATGTAATCTGATCTTTCAGATGCTGTCATTTAAATTGAATGTTACATATAAAGAAAATCAGTAACTTTGTAACACGTGATGCTATGTAACTTTATTATAAAATGTTCCGCGTTGAAGAGGGGTACAGAACAGGCAGTAGGATCAAGCGTGTGATGAAAAAAGATGTTTTAACTTCTTAAAAAGTTTGTTTACATGAAGCATTCTCTAGAAACACCAATGTCTGTTTTATGATAGAGCTGTCCACCAGCGGATGTGTGTCCCTTCATACTGTCGTACATGGGTGATTGTTGCGTGGGGATATACTTTCCATACAGATGTAATCAGTCACAACAATATGACTACCCAGAGAACCTTTTCAGTAGTTACATTATTGTGGTCTGCTTCTCATAATGCAGTGCAACCAACAACGTTTCACTGTACAAGAGATGTGCTTTGTTTATATTGCATTTGGTGCACATATAGAGTGCAATAAATAAAAAAAAATAGAATCGCAGGTCTGTATTTTCATTGCCAACCAACCCAAAGTAGACGAACGATTACAGTAATTGACTTCAAGTGATCAGATCTCGAACGCTGGGTTTTACAATAACAACAACGCTTACTAATAGTGTGGCAAAAATTGGGGTTTCCTTCCGATTTGCTTTCTTTTTTGTCTGGCATAATTTCTCCTTTCTTAACATATAAATAGACGTCCTCATTAAACAAAACTACTATCTTAGATGTTTGAACCGCCACTTGTTTTATGTCGTCGATTGTAAGACGTTAAGATACATGACCGTAGTTAGTCTCAGCGCTGTGTTTGTGATTTATTTAATGACACGGTGGTGTAATTTCAAAATACTCCTCCCTTCTTAGCGAAGTATTTACTCACCGGGTGTCAGAATGTATCTTTTTGCTAGTCTGTATCCTAATTTAAAGTTTCGTTTCGGTGGAGGTACTATCGCCCATACTGTGGAACTGTTTAAGACTTGACCCCTACGTAGTGGCCAAGAGCATAACATACGTTTTATTAACGGTAGGCCTTGGGTTCAAATATCAGCACGATTATCGCCTACACTGACTGAGATTTTCCGAATTTTTCTCCTGCCCTTCCAGGCAAGGCCTAGGATAATATCACACTTTAGGCCACGACTCGTATAATTTATTATGCACTAATCTTAAGTTACTTACTGACAGCATCGTTACATACATCGTAAATAAATAAATAAAATGTCTATCAATAACTCAAAGCCTTGTTAGCATAACTGTTTGCTCACCTAACCTTTTATTGTTTGTGTACTTATTTAGATTCACTGAGGCACATTAGCTTGGGAGTCAAGGTTGCACAAGTACGCATTTTAAGAAAGTAAGAATTATATAAATATCGGTACAAAATTTGTTCCCATGTATGTCATAGATTAGTGGTAAGAATTTACAGTATTTTAAGCAAACATTAAATCGGGACTGAAAAGGGATTACGGAGCTCAGAGCTTTACTTTAGCAGCTAAGCATGATGATTAGTAAATTAAGCAGGTACTTCGCTGATTGGTAAATTATTTGTTAATAGTATTAGCTAGTTTGCTGAAGGGCTCGTTGATAGGCTGTGTTCAATTTCGTAGCCTTAGTAGCTGTAGTGAGGTATCTACGTAATTAATGAAGTTAGTGTGTAGTTGCTATTCTGTTTACTTACTTATTTACTTCTTAGCTGCGTAGTTAACTCCTTAGTCATATTTAATATGTTAATGAAGACAATTGCTAAATTAGCTAATTTCATTAATGAAACCGTTATTTAATTATTTGTTTAATTTGTAGGTTTGTTAGGCACTTGGCTAATTTTGATTGGCTGAGTGGATAGTTATTTACTGTGTTAGTTAGGTAAATCTTTAGTCTGTTGATTTAGATCCGTAGGTAGACGGCTTGCCAATTGCTCATACAATTATTGCGCTAGACATGTTCTGTCGATAAGAGTGTAAATAAATAATTATTTAGCTAGCTGCTCAATTATGGTAGGTCACTGAAGCAATGCTTATTCACTGGCGAGGTTCAAAATGCTTAGAGATATTTCTCCACTTCTGAGTGCGTCGTCAAAATGCGGCGCTCAAACATACGAATATGTTTAAGCCATATACGGTACTGAATTTGATTATGTTTGAATGAACCTCTAAAGACAGGTTAGCAAAATAATACAAAGTGAAATTAAATAAAATTCCACATTGTAACGCGTAGACCAATTGCAATTAAATTTATAAGTTTTCCAATATTTCCGTTTTGTTTCTATTAATTAACATTTTAACAGTGCCAATAATAAAGGGTGTATTACAGACCCCGTAATGTTACGTTAAATGAAACTTCCCTTCGGGGAGACAGATGTACGCCTGACAAAGTAAATTCTCTGAATACCGCTGTACTATCCCTTGTTTTTCCCCTTTAAAATGTAGTTACAATTCAGTTTGTGAATTTGTCTGTTAACAGTGTTGTTACGATTTATGTATTTATTTATTTAGCTTGGCCTGTATATTGACAGTCGTTATACTATGATTTCGCGTGGAATTTTAATTTACATCGAGTATTCAGAATTCCGTGTAAAAGGTACTTCAAGATGGTGACATATGTCTGTCAAAGGTTGTAGTTTTTTGTGCCACTCAGAATTTCCGGCACTGAAAAGCGCCAGATGTGAATTAATTGATACCAATCACAGGGTCACAATTTCATTAACGACGTGACTGACAGCGAGTTGAGTGCTTTGACGTGTATTTTATCCGATTCTCGATTGTAATACACATGGACCTCTCCGAACGACTAGCCCTTTTAAGTTTCAGGCAATGAATAATATTTCTGAACGATTTCTGATAACAACAAAATTAATTATTCTTTATAATGGTGTTAAAACTGTGAACATGAAAATGCAGTTACAAAGTAATACACATTCATGTAGTACCTTAGAACATTTGTAACGTTGTGCTGGAATTTTGTGATCCGCAGACATTATTTAGCTCCGATAGGTGGCAGAGTGTATACACTGAAAAGTGGGAGGCAGCATTAGTGGTTTATATCAGGTTGGACCTGCTTGCTTATTCAGAATTCGCCTGACGCGGCTTCTCTGAGTTTTTCTGTCTGTCATCTTTGTCTGTGTATAACAATTGGAAAATTAATTAACAGGTGTTTATGAACATTAATATGAAGTTTATTAAAATTTGTTACGAAATTTAATTTTGTATAAAATAGGAAAGAGGTAAGAGGCACTTAATATGCACCGAAATGCGTTTCTGCACGCGTCTAGAACTCATCGTGCCAAATATTTATCTAGCGAAAAATGCCTGAAGAAAGTGTTGCACAAACAACTGTCACACAATCTTTTTTTAATAAACGCACGTGTTTCGATATATATATATATATATATATATATATATATATAAAAGAGTAAGGGTTAGGGTAAAAATTAAACAGAATGATTAGGTTAACCAAGCCTGTATCTCCTAACTTATATTTCTGCAATCTAAAACTATGTCAAGTGAGTTCTGAACTACGGCTGTCTTTATTTTTGCGATCTAGTACTCGTATAACATTTCAGTATTATTTAAAATGTGTAAACATATAACATTGTAATGTTTCCTGAAGTTAGAATTCACGCTGCAATTACTGCATTGTCTTTAAAGGTAATCTTAAGTGGAAAATAAAAAATATGTACTATTGTCCTTCAAAACATAAAATGAATGCTCAGTCTAATATGCCATTTTACTTTTTTCCAAGCATGTAAGCACAAAATGAAACCAGACGAATCTATCACATAAATATTTCCTATTCAGAACGGAAGCCCTGCCCACTGTTATCACCAGTGTATCTGTCAGGCCAGGAGTTCCTGTGACGTGGGGCGAGGTAATTAAATGATCGCTTATTTGGAGTGGTAGATGGAATGGTAAATTGTTTCGTTTCTGCTGAAGTGAATGGTTAAATCACAGTACTACAAAAACGATACATACGACCTACATGATCATCACGGACAACATAAGGTGTCTGATGTTCTCCCTGATGATGGGCCAAAAGGGTCCGAAACATGTAGGAATGTAATGTTTTTTAATATATATTTACGAACCTGTGAGAATTAAGTGCATCTCTTTGACAACATTAACCCTTTAAAGACGAAGCGTATCTGTTTTATATAAGGACTCAGTGCGTACCGCGCTGTAAACACTCTACACTTCGGTTATAAAAACCAGTCTCTTAATGTTTTATAAGGCAAAAGTTGCTGTTTGTTCTGAGATCCGTACAAAACACATAAACGCAATGTGGGCACTACGTAGAATTTTTTAATGTTAAACCTGGTGGTACGTAAAGTTACCGCTAGGCTTTAAAAGGTTAATAAATCGAATTATAGTGCATGGTATGGAAAATATAAGAAAGGATTCAACGATGCGTAATGCCCTAGAAGAGCGCAGATCTCATATAAAATCTTAGTAATAAAATTGTTTGTACAATTATCTTGGCAATGGCATAATTTAACACTTAAGAGTTTATGAAATTGGCTTACGTGGACTCGTTGTAATCATTACTGAAGTATGCAGCACTGTATAACTTACCAGAAAACTGTATGTTCTACCGAATGACTGATGTCAGTGCTGCAAAATCGGAGCGAAGCTGGAATATAACACCCATATCGAAGGGATTCTGTGTACCATATCGATTCCAGGAATACAAAAAGCGGCTTTCAGGCAGATAACCTGATTTTCTGAAGAAAACTGTATTTTGATTTATTGCGTTAGACTTAGTGATCCTACTGCACAGCGTTTGATTCACAATACAATTTCTTCTACAGGCAGGGACAGCAATAGGGGTCGAGGATGTAATGCCGGGCTGAATTGCTTGACTGAAGTAACAGAAGAATAGAGGGAAACGTAAATAAAGAGAAGCATTCCTAATTTAATATGCTCATACTTTATTGTTGCGGCGAATAAATAAACAACCTGGCGATACGAAGACATGTAGATTACAGGTCACACCAAGAAATTGTGGCTTTAAAGCACTCACATTTTGAAGCCCCATGAGTATGGCTCCGATATTAAACCTACACTTACAAGGAGTTTATACTCATACATTAACGGTTTGTAGCTGAATATTATTATGGTGCATTTGTATTGTCATTACTTTTGAATCAAAGAATCGTTTAAAGAAAAACAGCAAATATATATAAACGTGGCATAACAATACGAGGACTATGTCTTTGGGTGATCACATTGCATCACAGCACACGGCATAGATGTGACGTCATGTTATGTCATGACGATGGCATGTACAGCAGTACGTACCAAATACTGCGAGGGTGATTGTATTTTTGTCCTAATTACTGGTATGCAAATCGCATTCATATGGCGCACTATTATATTTAGGTTGTGAACCGTGTTTCTTGTGCCCGTACCCGTCGCGTAAACAGAGAGATGTAATCATAAGTGTAGGAAGGTTGTCGCATATTGTGTCTGTTACCTTCGTCTGATTTTAAATGAAGTTCTGTTTGGTCGAATAATGTTAATAAAGATCCCCAGTATAGAATGTCACGAAAACTGTCTACAGGGAAGCGAATTGTTACAGGATGTCTCGGTGGATGAAGGATCTCTGTGGTATAAAGGTTTCTTGCTCAGCGACATAATAAAAGGGACGCTGTGTGTAACCCTGAAATGATTGTGTAGCATCAACCGGGATGCGGTAGAATCACTACGAATAATGCATCGAAGCATCGCGGAAAAGCGGTACTGGTCTAGTTCCACCTAGTGTCGTGGACTGAGGCTCACAGCATGAAACACCTCACGTTACAGTCAGCATAATGCTCTAAGGCAGTTTCGACTTACGTGTACGCAGTCCTTGAAGGGAATGACAAGGAATACGCAATCATTTTCTGATTACTGTGTAATGCCTAGCAGTGTGGTGATCTGTATTTGACCATCTAGTATGTGTTTATCTTCTTCCTCCTCCGCCTCCTCCTCCTTCGCATCCTCCTCCTCCTCCTCCTCCAGTGGCGCGGCAGCGCTAGTGGGCCAGGACCTCCTCGTTGTCGAGGCTACACGATCTCTCTCTCTCTCTCACACACACACACACACACACACACACACACACACATATACATACACACACACATACACACGTACACACACACACATACACACGTACACACATACACACGTACACACACACACACGTACACACACACACATACACACGTACACACACACACACACACACTCACACACACACACACACTCACACACACACACACACACACACACACACACTCGATAGGACTCCTCTGGACGAATGATCAGCCCGTCGCAGAAACCTCTGCCTGACAACACACAACATTCACAAGAGAGGGACGTCAATGTCTCCGATGGGATTCGAACCCACAATTCCCATCAAGCGAGCTGCCGCAGACCCACGCCTTAGACCGCGCTGCCGCTGTGTTTATTTTACAGTCTGCGTAAAGTCACCGCTGACTTTTCACGCATGAAGCCTGTCGTTTGGTTTCTAAAATAGTCATTGTGTAATTGGTTTTAATTATGCCGTTGCTAATGAATACACAACACGTATCTTCGTAACTGCGAAAATGCTGTGCAGGCTGTATGCCTCTATAGACTGAGTTTCGAACAGGTCATTATCTGGAATAATTAATAACATAATGACGTTCTGTGTAATTAAGACCCGAGCACGCCGAACTCTGTGTGTCACGGCGTGCATTGTAATCGAAAATCACTTCTGTACTGCACGTACTCTTCCACGAAAATGTATGATCAGCAGCCAAGCCCAGTGAGTTAATTCCTTGTTTGAAGACAGGGAAGGGCAATATTCGTGTGAAGAAATGACAGACCGTTAAATTGTTCCTCTCTTATGTCCAACGTCGGGTGCCATTATGAGACAGAATGTCTTAAAAATCGCAAGAAAGAGAGAGAAAGTCAAGAAAGAAGAGGAACCAAAGTAAAATAAACAAGATAGGCCATGTACTGTAGAGTAACATTGTGGCGATATCGCGCAGTGTTTGTACCTCGGTTATTCCAACAGTCTGACACCATTTCGCTCGAAGAGAACCCATTTATAGCGACGTAATGTCGCCGACAACAGTAAAACGAACGTAGGTCTTCATGTAAAGTGCCCGATATTTTTGCCCGATTTTAACCAAATTTTTTTTTCTCAACAGATTTTCACACAAGCCCCCATTTAAAATTTCTTGGAAATTCGTACAGTGCGAGCCGCGCTGATAAGTGCAGACAGAAGGATAGACAGACGGACGTACGAAAAGCTTGATACCATTTCACGCGAAGGAAGCGCTTTATGGCAATTTAATGTTGCCGGCAACAATAAAAAGTACTTAATCTTTGAGTGAGACATCGCTATTGTGCTTTGTCAGATGTTTATATTCAGTTCATCATCATTCACAACTCAATTTACAAATCTGCAGGTTACTAGTTTCGGCTTTTCAATTAAGCCATCACCTGACCCTTTCACTATCAAGACACTGAATATATCTGATGATGGCTTCTATTATATTTATTATATTATATTATTTTATCTGAAATTTATTGAACTCCACACTCACGATGACTTCCAGAAAAAGTGACTATGCTAACAGGAGAGTTGTGTACAGTACTATGTGTATGCATTAGTGTTATATATACAGTAGCGTATTACTGTTTTTGCACCGTTTTAGGCTATATATATGTATACATAATTGGGAAGTACCGGACAATCGGCATTATCGAACCACCCACTCCCCCTATGATTCCGTTCATTCGACTGTCTATAGTATGTATATGTGTGTGTGTGTGTGTGTGTGTGTGTGTGTGTGGAGCAACATAACTGATTTATTTCCAGTACATTGTTAGGTTGTGGCACGTGTGTCGAGTTATATAAATGCTTATATTTTGATAATTGCACAACGCTTCACAGCACAAACTTTTGCGGTAACAAATACCTGTATGCGTGTTTTAATAACCATTTAGATGATGTATGTACGTTTCGTCAGTACAAAGGTTATTCTTTCAACGGTGCACACTGTTGTTATCACCAGCTAATTCTAACACAGAACAAAGACTTGCTTCCCTCACAATTATTCCTTGCCGCACTTGTAACTCAATGTCCGCTTCCCACGCTATTTGTAAATCAACTACCTCGCGTCGTTTTCGCCAAATAATTTATTTCTATCTTAAAATATCAAGAATCCCCAAACTCTACTCTCATTTTATTGACTCTATCCCTCTCTAGTTTAATCAAAATAGAATTCGTGGGTTAAATATATAAATACCATTGGATTTACGACAATATGCAGCCCTCTATCTCTCTTTAAGACTACATGGAAGCTACATGGGTTCATAGGAGCGACCCTTCACCCCACTGCCAGATAAACCAGCCCCGTTCCAGATCTTACAGGAACGGCCTTGAGCCTCGAACCAGAAAGATCTGTTACATCGTTCAGAGTCCTGACCCAAAGAAGCTAGAAAACACGAAAAATATGAAACCTAGGAGGCTCACTCCACTTTTTCCATCCTCCCTCACTCGTTCCAGACAACTCCCAGACTGTCTAACTGGCCAGTAAAGCACACACGTTGAGTGGACAGCGAACTGCATCCGAGTAAATGACGAAGTTGTTTGTGAATGCGAACGGGAAAACAAAATTGTTATTATCGAGAATGTTACCACGGAAAACCAGCACTGCGCGGAACACAGTTTGGGCAAGGCATGCGGTCGGATGGACAGATATTACCCTTCTGTTTTACGTTCATTTTATGTACTTCTTTTAGTGGATCCATAAAATGCAGTGTTTATACTCCGTATGGGATTCGAACACAAAGCTTGAAACACCGAAGACCTGTACAATCACCAGGATTACCTTCAGCGAATTATTTGTTTAGTTTCATTTTACACTTTGTACCTTGCCGTGGCTTCCCGGTAACGTCTGAAATGCTGTCAGTGACGTGAGACCTGAGAAACCGATATCGGATTAAATTCGACTGACTCTTCCTTCTTTCTCTTTCCAGCGCATATACGTACACGCGTTCCCTGAGAACTGGCAAAGCCTCCCTGACGTCTAGGTGTGAGAAGGTTGTCAGCATCGTCGGCTCTTTTCAATGCACACAGCTGATTAATCTTCAACACATCTTGAACAAACCAGGTCGCTTTTTCATGGAAATTACGACAAGGTTATTTTAAAATTCTAATCCACACTGGTAAAAGTTACCGTGCTTCCGTTGTGGAACTTGAATAAAGCACCAAAGCTATAATGGTTAAGACAGGATTTCGTATAGAGTGGTTACAATTCCTGCTTCATAATCGGCAGCTGTTTGGTACAAATCTTGGCCCAGGGGCCGGCGTTTAGGACTGCAGATTTTGTTGCACTGCCCGGTTCTGCCAGCCAAAATACAGGATATTTCCATACATTAAGGTACCTAGGTTAATATGAGGGTAAATTGGGATCGATCATGATGGAGGTATGGTGCAAGGCTGTTCGGTAAGTACCCTGACTTAGGGTATGGCCCTGTGGAGGGTACTTGTGAGCGGTTGTTGTATAGAAAGCGGAAAAGTCTCGAACTTTAGAGCGACTGTCAGCTTTTGAAGTGGATGAAATGTTACGAAACATTATGTTAATTTTGTGTGGGACTGTGTTCTTTCTGAGGCAATACGTAGTAGCAAACTTTGAAAGGCATACGACATGCAAGTAGACTACACATACTTTCCATATTCCTTCTAACAAGCATCATCGGATTTCATTTTAATTCTTTCCTGATACCAATTTGTCACTACAACGGACATTGCTCCATAGGCATATGCCCAATAGTGACAGTCTATTATAATCTTTCCCTGAGTTTTGTAAATATTTACGATAAAATAATGTTGTCTCAAATTTGTTTGTAAGCTTACCGGTTTTGTGGTCGACTCAAGGTCGCTTCAATAAAGAGAATAAATTTTGATTTAAAAGTGAGGGAATCATTGAATAAAATTAGGCTAATTATTATTCATCATTAATTATAATCATCTCAGACATCCCAAAAGCTTGCCTTTAAATTGACTTCAGAGTAACGCAGAGACACGCAGACAGACCATGACCCACATGTTCTGTAGACCGAACACGCGAGATCCTAAAACGTCAGACCATAATGCGGAGCAAAGTAGGGGTAATCATTGGTCTGACTCGAAACCACATAACATGCAAGTGATAAAACAATGCAAAATTTCATGAAATTCGTTCATTATACTTGAGAACGCGTAAGCGTCCCGTGGATCGAAGCCTTCACGTTTCGACTGACGAATTTTGCTTCCTCCCTAAAGCATACTTCACTATATGACCTTCCCGTAGTCCAGGCATTCCGTTCACTGTACTGTAATTATTCAGAATCACGTGGTAGACGTTAATAATACCAATGATGTGGGCAGGTTTGCATAGGCCAACAGGGTCAGCAGGATACAAGAACAATCAGCGGGAAGGGAAAAGCCTCGACAGCTGTCAATTCTACCGCCCATTGTAGTCCTTTACACAATTCATTATTGTCTCCGAGGTGAAACATGTGTGCTAAAGACGGACGGATGAAATCTGCCCACAGTGCATCCATATTGCCTAATGCTGCTGATAATTCGTAGTAGTATAATTAAGCAGCGATAATGGTGTTTAAAAGACCTACCTGTGGCGGACATATTAATCTAATTGTAAAAAACAACGAACGATATAATACGTCTCGTTGCTGTGTACGACCCATCCATAATTCCTAGGCCATTAAATCAAGGAGTTGTATCTGTGACAGTAAAGTGAATGCACGACGGAACTAACGTTGTTACAGAGGTAGCTCGTGAAGATCTCAGCTTATTGTTAATTTGGTTTAGACAACTTATATTCCAGTGGCCGCTTGACAGAACCTACCATATTTCCTGAAATTGTGGTGTTTCACCAAGCTGTTAACAGTTGGTGAAATCTGTTACGAACGTCCTTTTAAGGTGGGCTGGTTCTTTGTCGTCCTGTTGCATGCTCTGTGTGAGGTCCAGATTTTGTGTTCAGTGTGTTTTCTAAAACACGCTCCATTTTTGTTCTTCGCTTTGTGCGTTGGAGCAGTTTTCCACCCACGTAATTACAAACCACAAATCAAATTAAGATCTTGTTCTTTTACGTTTAGGATTTTAAACTGTGGATGAGAAGAGACAGAACTTTTAACCGAACTTGTTTGCACTTTCTTTCATAAAGACAATGTGTGTTTGCTTTTATCACCCTCGAATATTTGAACTTTATCCCATTTCCAATGCTAAATATTAGGAGTTCTCCTGAATTCTGGGCACGAGATGAACCTTTAAGCCTACTTACATTTCTGTGTGTTTCTTCATAGACTAGCCTCCTAGTAACAAGTGATAGGGTTGAGTACCATTCAAGTCCAATAGCTCCTGATTCTTTTAACTATCGCAGTGCCGTGCGTTAGAGGATAATTCCAAAGCAAATGTCGATGTGCCGCCTGCATTTTCAGGCCGCATTAATGGGAAGCTTATCACACCGGTATTTGGTTAGTACTTGAAATGGCTTTGTAGCAAGTTTCTATTATCCGTAAACATTTGTATTTTAATTGATGTCCCCATAACCGAGGTGCGCAAGGTGGATTTATGCCTGTGCTTTAATTGGATTTATTATTCAAAGTAATTTCTCCACATGTATTACATGCTCATTTCATCTGCTTCCCTACGATTTAACTGCACTGTTAGTGCTAATTGTACCACGCAGAATAATAGAAGTTCCAGATTTATAATGTTTTCTTACTTTATTATCTTTTACTTATTATCTTTTCGTCCTTCGCTTTGAAGTAGCGTCAGTCTAGGTCTGTGCTACTGAGTAGGAGTCAGAATTCTTTACCCAGGCAACATAAAACTATTCCGAGCTTGTACTTGCAATTTTTTGAAAGATCGTTCGATATTCCAAATGCTTGCTAAATTAGTAAATTTGTTACATTTTTAATTTAATTTTGATGTAATTTGTAGTTGTTAGTCTTTTTTGACAACAGTTTAAAATTCCATTTATCTTTAAAGTTATTAGAAATAAAATTATTTTACTAATTTTGTAATGAAATGTTGAAGTCCTTTCTGATGAATTTAGGTTAATATTGTATACACGTATAATGGACTTGCTGTCCGAATCATACTGTAGCTGGGCATTCCTGCTGCATGATCATGGTAAAGAGCCACAAATGATGCTGACCACTACAGTGATTATGGCGCCACATCACAGTGCCTGTGTGCCCTACTGAAGATCCCTAATTAATTTTACAACATCCAACACATCAATCCAAACAACCTGTACTGGGTAATATTTACTCTTTAAAAGTTTGTAGGCTGTGTTTTACCGCGCATGTGAAAGACACACAAATCTAAGAGCCCTTTTATCTGAAATACTAAGGTCAGTTGTGTAGTTATTGCTGCATTTTTGATGTGAGGTGCAATATACTGCAGAAATAAATAGCGTGAAAGGGAATGGTGTTTAGGATATGGGACAAACGTAGTTAGTTATTTTGAAGACAGTGTAAAGCTGGCTGTATGTATGCAAGGCTGACTGTTTGTTTAATTGGGAGATGTGTGCATGAAATTAGTAGAAAATTTGGATATACATGGAAACGGATGTGAAATAAATTCCTGAAATAATTTCGAAATAATGACGGCAGTGAAACCGATAATAGCTGTGGTGTTGAGGGCAGTGGATAGATTGTTCTGATCCTGTGTTATCTGTGTGTGTGCATTTTGCATGTGTCAGACTGAAGAGGGAATGTCATCCTTGTAATATACTCCAGCAAATAACACAAATTGAATATGTTATTCTGTGTCATCTTTCACTGTAATTTTCTATCATTCCAGTTCAGTGTTTCAACTAATTGGTCGTGCAGTGCTCGGCGTCAGTGCGTGCAACCAGACCGACAGCCTGACGCCATGAACACGTGCTCTGAATATATGTGCGCAGATGAGCGCCTGTAGGGTGCTTGGAGGCTGTGCATTGCCTCTCCTAAATCAGTGAATGCACTCTTAGTCTTCTTAATTCATGGAAGAATCATTTCTCAGCGTAATGTAATGTAATGTAATGTATATTGTGGAATGAGATGATCATGAAAGATTAATTAGGAAGGGCATGGAAGAACGTGATAGTGACCTATTTTATGATATTATTCCACCATTAGCTTGCATGAAGTAAGAAAGAAACGCAACAACTTTATTCAATACCGGAGGTAAAGGAGAAACACCAGATAACGTACCTCCGTCTAGTACCATGGGTAAGAATGCGTGGAGCTGCACCGACACTCTGTCACGTGTATTCATGGCGTGCACAGAGCCGACTGTACCTCTTTTTGTTTATCTTTCTTTCCCTCCTTTCTGTAAATTTTTACTTTCTTTCCTCTCCCCGGCTGGCTTGCAGATGAATCTTGTGGTTACATAAGGTACGTCCTATAAATCTCAGCCCCTTTGTTGACCAGTTACTGCATGACGGTACTGTGTTGCGGCTATGCCCGCTTCGTTGCACGGTTTGGAAATTCGCGTGATTAGGAACGCTGTTTTTCCACTGTAACGGAAAAGTTTCCCCGGCCCCTACAGTTTTCATCGAGTATGTCAAGAATCCCTTGTCGATTTTATTGGTTAGCCATGTAATGCTCGCAATCCGCCGCCGCGGCATTTGATTCATTTGAGTGCATCGGGTTTTCAGATTTTAATGTCTTTAACATGTGGAAGTAGTACTGAGGGAAAGCGTACGTTTGTTTTTGTTTTATCAGTATAGTTTCTGAGTTCAGTAAACCGGCAGTAAACACGAGTATTTATTTTACTAACAGTGTCGTCATTACATGGAGAGCGAAATATTTTGATATCAAGCTTTATTAAATTTATCGCTTACCTTAATTTAGCAACTGACAGTCTTTCAATAACGTCGAAATCAAAGAACATATAAAGGATTTAATTGTTAAATCAAAGTGATAAAAACCCTTGAAGTTGTAAGATGTTACAGATCATGCAAGAATCAAAGTTTCAGCAGAAAAAGAAACAATTCCGCTTTGAATTGACTATTTATTCAGTCGATATGCTCATATATACATTTATATACGCGTATGTTGCTACGAGAGCGGGAAAATGAAGTAGGAGTACCTAGGCTGATCAGTTCACCTATTCGCACCGGCTGTGTGAAACATCTGCAGGTTGCAGCATGTAGTATCTTTATCGGCATGTAACTGCGTATGATCTCATACATTATAGTCTTTTTGCCCAAACGTGTTAGTAAGTATGTTTATTTTTTTCGTTATGTCATGCAATGCTTGAGTATGCTATATTACTCGAATTAAGCCTGGTTGTGAGGAATGTAATAAACTGCAAATGCGTACGGCATACTGTAGCTGTGCACGTTAATGTTGCAACATATTTATTCATCCTGACTTTCGTCTTTACACTTAAATTTTGGATTCCTTAAAGTAGGCTATATTACAAAGGTAAAGCAACCCCTGTATAGGCCTGGAAAGGCACTAAGGTTTTCAGGATGCTGAGGCTTCCAGATTTGAAGAGAATTTGGACATGAAGGTGGTAAGGTTGTCAACCCCACACACCAGCCGCCTTTACCCCCCAGGAAATATTCCTGATACTTCTTTCTGTTAGAGACTGAGTCGACCCCAGAGCCATAGTGCGGCTGAAAGGATTATGTCAATGAAAAATTCCAATTAGACCATCGGGAATCGAACCCGCTTGTAGCACAGCGCCCCAGAAGTATATTATACGCTCTTACGGCATTTTGGTGACTCGTTTTGCGTTAACGTTTTAGAAGACAAATTCAAATGTCACTCCTTTTCTGACACTGCCTTCCTGAGCCCACTGACAAATTAAAGACCTACCCCGTATTTCTTACGTGGGACTCAGTTTTCCACAGCGCGGTTTTGGTGAGAAGACAAGCCTTCTGCGACCCGACGCTGTGTCGCTGGGTGAGTGTTTCCCGACGTTCTGAAGGCACTGCATTCCTTCGAAACGCTGGGAAACACTAACCCAGCGACACAGCTTTACCTTCCAGCAGGCCTGAGTGCTGATATCCTTGCAGTGAATGCTACAAAATTTGATCTTACAAGTCGGCTTTCTTTCTCTTCAAAGAGTACTTTTTTGACTTCTAGATATGTTACTTACAAATACTGTTTCCATTGCAGACACTTACGTGTTTGATGATCGTATTCAATGTAGCTGGCTTACTATTGTACTATTGTTACTTTTATATTTTGTTACAGTATGCAGTCTTGTGTACATTTATAATGCTCGCACATTGTAGTCTATCTGCTGCAGGCAGCAATAATAAGGAATTAATTTAAAGAAAGTGAAATAAATTCAGTAAATATTGTGTCTTGCCTGACAGTCGGTGTTAGATTTAAGACTGGTGCCGACATAATATCCATACCGACACTGGGATGTACCAAACCTTCGATTCAGTCGGTATCGGCGCCTCATTCTCTGAAGATTACCTAATGAGGTGCGCAGCTGACCACACACTGCATCTAGTGGCGTGGTTAGAACACACCGCGCTCTACCTTCACTGAACCCTAGTTTTACTCCGCGCTGTTTAATTAAAGAAATGTTTTAAACTTAAGTGCAAGAAGGAGATCCATTTTGCTCACGTTGCGTACCAACGGATTATAAAATATTTCCGTGCAAATCCAAAGGGTCCGTTACCAGCTATATGAACTTATGGCTACAACTGGATCTGTATTACACGTCTAGTGGCACTATTTATAGCGAAGTACCTGCAGTTCGGTCATTATGGATCACTTTTTCTTTTAACACTGGCCCCCTTTCTCGAACACGCAACAGTGTTCCTTACCCATGAGAACCGTGACGACAGACCGTCTTATCGCCTTGTTTATATGAGCCACTTTTATAGAACATCCTCTCGTTCTGTATATTAACCCTAAATAATCTAGTCTTCGTGACTGTATCATTTTTAATCGTTGAACTCTGCCCTACAAATGTCGCCAGTGACATCAGATCCATCACTGTATGGCATGCGTGCATGTCAATGTGCCGTGCCTTTGCAGCTTTATGTGAAACAAAATTCAATACAGCTGAGTGCCTGCAGTCTACGGTTAAAGCAGTCGAAGATATCTTTAGTTTTATGTACAATGTAAAGTTGTTTCTGTTCACGTCATGTAGGTATAGGTGGAATGGAGGCAGAGATCTAATCATTCTTAACCTTTTAGAGTGTACTGGTTACTTGACACACCAACAGGTTTAATATTAAAAAACTGTACATTCTGCCCATAATGTACTTTGTGTATTGTATTTGTCTTAGAATAAACAGCGACTTTTGCCGTATATAACATAAAATGATTGGTTTTTATAACCTAGGTGAAAAGTGTTTACTGCGCAGTACGAACTCGGTCTTTAAATAAAACAGTTTACGCTTCGTCATTAAGGGGTTAAATTGGCACTAGATATGGGTTTGTCTTCAGCTGCTTGCCCTCAAACCCCAGGGGAAGATTCCTCCAATACACACCGATTAGGATGCTGGTTGGGCCTCACAGCTGGCGTGGACGCTCTGGAGAACAGAACAACCTTTTGCCTTGCAGAGAATTGAGCTACGATTCCTCGAATGTCTAGCGTGTAGCCTATTCACTGCACCTACTATACTATTTAATGTCTACCCATTGTGGTCGGAATTACTGCGCCAATTAACGCCATGATATATACACACGTAAAGATATATCGGCGCATTAAGAACGTCAGCCACCCATCTGGTTATCTAAACCGGACAGCCTGGAGTCACTCTGTAGTAATGCCTGCCATGAGGACTTTGAGGTTCAGTGGTAACTATGCGGACGGCCTTATTTAGCGCGCTTAGTCCGTAAAGTTGAACGCGGTGATCATGTATCGAAACACGTCATGAGACGCTGCGTCCACATTTTCTCCAGTTTGTCACTTACAAACTATCCTACCTTGCGCTATTATTACCGTGGTACTGAAGAAGGAGGCGCTAAGTTAACCGAGAATGAACTGTAGTCGGTCGTTTCATGCTTCGAATCTCTGTGGAGCTACTATGTGCTGTTATTAGTAGTTTTCCTTGGCCTTTTCAGGCGGACGTAATGCAATGCCATTCAAAAGGCCAAGACTGCTTATATCGTATCACATCATATCATGTATCGTATCATACTCCCATGTAATCGCTAATCGTGACTACTTCTTCAACAATCCGCAGTTGTAATAGGGACACCGCATAACGCAGTAATGACCGGGACATGTTTGGACACTTAGAAAATCTTGCATGACTTTTTTCTGCATTGTCCTGAGTGCCCTTAGATATGTTGAAATCACTTTGTGTTCTTTGTAGTCTTTCAATACAAGTAATCTCCCTGTCGCTGAAGGTTAGATTAACACAAAAAGTTAATTAACTACATAAATAGCGTTCAGTGTTCAGGTCTTGATTAAATTATATAGTATTTATGCATATATACATATATATCTATATGTACGTGTGTGTATGTAAGTACGCATGTATATTTAACTTCTACGCAACGTATGTTCATATGTAGGCGTATCGACAAGTGATTATGCCGAGATAATGGATTTATTTGACCCATCCCCTTACATAAGTCTGACAGCTGGACACCGGATAGGGTGGCTCTGAGTTCCAGTTTCAGTATGTGTGGAAGCTTAACACGGCCTGATACTGAGCGGGCGCATCAGCAGTGCGGCATGCAGCCGAGAGCATTGCGGCAGACGCACACTGGTTCGTGGTTAACCTCTGCGAGAAAATGGTTACTGAATGTAGCAGCCTAGAGGGTTAACACAACAATAACTTACGGGAAGATTATTGTAACAGTACCGGGCTCGAATCTCGACATGGGACCATGTTGTTCACATACAGTTTTTCTGCGTTTTTTCAGTATTTATACTTTGAAGCAGATCATGCCAGACTTTCAGAATATATTTGCATAATTTCTATTCTGATCTTATTCAGTGATAAGAATAAATGTGAACTCGCAAGAGAGGCAGTAGGCCTATCCTTAGCGGCACAAATGCGATTCATTAACGGTGGAGATACGCAAATGCGTGTATACAGCGTCCGTGTTCTGTGTCTTTGTGGTGTCTCAGGTACAGTGACGTGATATGTCATTACCATATAGATATAAACGTCTTACGCACAATGTTTATTTTGGGTGGTTTTCATGTTTGATGGGACAAACGTGTTCCTTAAGGCTTTGACATAAAACGCACAAACTGTTTGGTCGATACACTGAAGTCTGATATTTTGTCGTTTTGTTTACAACCTGTAATCAAAGTGACGTAAACGGTTTAGGAGTCAGAAAAAGAGACAAACACGAAAGTGGAGGAACTGACAGATGGAATGGTAATAGACACATAGACATCGTGCTCCTCGATTCACCTGTAACGTTTAGTAACCAAGTTAGCAGCATATTTATAAAATTAAATCAAAGAAATTTAACAGATGCTGCTATCAGTAACATCAATATATTAAGTGCATGATTTTAAATATTCATTAGCTGGAGTAATCCTTGATTATATTAGCGATTGAAAATAAAAGCAAGTATTTATAGGCTTACATGTAAGTAGAATAATTGCAAAAAAACTTACAAAATGTGCATGGACGAGGAGGTTTGTATTTGACATTATTGTTAATATTTTAAAGTGGTACTGAGGAACCGTAATTAGGCATGGCCACTGGATGACGATAAGAAACGAGTAACAGATGCAGTAGAAATAAGGGCTTGAGCCTGTCTTCTGGATAAGTGTGCTAGTCATGTAAAGAAATGAACATTGAAATACTTTAGAAACGTAATGTCAGTAATTCACTAAATGAGATAGAAACGCAGTGTTCTTAGACTAGTTGGTGAAGAAGGTAAGCAACGTTCGCCTGAATGTACGAAAAACCTACAGGACCAAGTGTGTGGTGAAGGTTCCTGAAGTTTCGAAGAAGAATTCGGGAGGTAAATACAAGTATACATTTCGTTTACCGTGAAAAGTGAAAAACCTTCTGACAGCCAGTGGAACTGTTATTAAGACAAGCGATGATATTTAAAGGGACAGAAAATTTCAGAGATTCATACTGGCCTCCGTAGAGATCTGGAACTATTCGCTTTAAGAGACGCTGACGTGAAAAAACCACGTCTGCTTTATAGTTTCCATCGTAACAATCCTAGATATTCCACAAATGAGGCAACTAAGTGCTGTCCTAATTCGCTCGACATTATCTTCCTGTCATCTCATTCTAAATCTGTTCTATTGTCTCCTATTCGAGATACGCTTTCTCTATTCTCTGTGCCTTTTCATCTCATCTTATACCAAATGTATTTTCTTATTCTCTTGGTCCCCTTTGTCTAATTTTTTATGGACACTTTTCCCATTCTGTCTTTGTAGTTCTTTTATTATTTTATTCGTAATTGTCATCCCATCGCTTTGTGAATATATTTTCCCATTCTTCCATACCAGTTCTTCGTTCCACATTTTCCGTCACCATATTTCAACTCATCATACGTTTGTTTTATCACGCTTTTTTCATAGGTTCTCTTTTGTTGTTTTGCCTGAATCGTATTTGTATATCCTAAACCTGTTGTACCATGTTCTGTTAAAGCTTTTCTCTCCTTATTGTCTCTCATTTTAAGTAGTGTATTTCGTCTCCAGTTCTTGCTTTGCTTTTTCCTTATTGTTTTACTATTCCAATTAATCTCTTCGTTGCTTTCATCCCCGTTATTTCAATGCTGAATCATAATTTTAAAGGCAACGCACAGAAATTTCCATACAGTCTGAAGTACACCCTTAATGCGCCCTCACAGCAGCACCTTGCGCTTTCCTTTACTCAACACGGTGTACGTGGCAGCACAATTTTCACAGCTATGTGTACTGTTCACGATATCTCTAGTACAGAATATCTGACAACGTGCAACGCATGAGAATGTTGACAAACCTACTTACAATGAAATGCCGGGTCTTATCAGCTGCCTTATTTTCCAGTTTTTGTGAGGTCCTCACATTACTTGCGGTACTGCAATATTTTAGCAACTGGTAAACATATTTGTACAGTAAGTTGGTATGAGATATGAATATGACGCTCTACACATAATTGTAGGCTAATGAAAGTAACTTGTTTGAGAAGCTTGGCCATTGTCGTGAGAGGAATTTTGAGCAGTGCTGCCACACGTGGTCGTATCAGTCTTAAGTAAGATGGCTATTACCCTCTGGAGAGCCCTACACTGGGACAGACTTAAAACGTGTTTGAATTTTAATTGGCGACTTGGAGAACATAGCTCACAGGAGACGGTATTTCTCTGGAGATTGGAAAAAGGAATTCACTTTAAGAGCACTCAAGCTGAGCTGAGCGCTGTAATGACCTACATGCTTACAGTTTATTACTCAAGAGCTGTGAAACGATGCTGCATCATCCAAAAACTCTATAAGTTGACGGAACATGCATGACACCTGGAAAACTGGGAACATATACAGCCTTTTTTATTACCACCAGGGAACTTTACATGAGAACAAGAGAAGACAGGCAGAGCAAAATTAAAGCGGATCAAAGGACAGTAGCATAAAGGTGATGCGAACAGGTTCATAGGAGAACTCCGTGATTGTTTTGGATTCAGTAAGCTGGGGGTACTGACGGGGGCTTATGGCTACGAGTTACATGTTAATTAATACATGCTCATAAACGGTAATCAGTGACTCAGTGATTACCGTTTATAAGTCTCTCTTTGTCAGTAGGAGGTCTGAAAGATGTGTTATCCATGGTCCGTTTAAAGTTTGTATTGAGGAGTTTGCTTGGATGGAGGAAGACGTGAACATCTCGATATAGTCATATGTCTGGTTGTAGTTGTAAGTCGCTAATTCTCGTATAAGTCTCACGATTTTGGGATGTTCTGCAGGTTGGACCGTCCAGCTGTGGATTATAAACTCTAACTTCAGCCCTCGCCTTATCTTTGACATAGACTTGAACTCCGTAACACTGCCTCCAGTGTCAGCTGTCGCTTTAACTTGGAGCCAGATTTGGCCAGGATCTTATTTGGGACACGTGTTTTAAAAGTGTACACGTTTTATATTTTCGACAAACAGGAAACTTGTGGAGTATATAGCACAGTGAACACCAATCGAATTACAAAAATACGCAAAAGAAGTTGCTAAAATATTTTCAATTATGCAATCAAACGGATTCAACAGAACTACATTTATGGGTTTAAGTAAAAAGTACCTCCAAAAATATGTAAGCGACATATTTCCTTTAATGAGATCAGGACATATGTTATTTTGTGTGATAATCTGTTGTTTGTAGGCTGCGTAATTTTTGAATGTGAACAGCTCTAACACCCGGCTCCTAGCACCCTTAAAATTTCTCGTTTCTCATATCACGTGTCTGTGATGTTAATGACAGAAGTAGGAAGCAGTCCGGCGATGTCCGTAATTTGTCTTCTCGCACTGCTTGACCTTTGAAGATGGGATGAATAGGTTGTCCCGAAACGTCTATAAGAAGCTGCCGATCTACGCTGCGTAAAATCCCAAAAGAGTGCGGATCTAACTTACACGGCGGCAGAAGCCTGAAAGCACGTGAGCTAGTTGGTACATTTCATGGAGACTGTTCAGATTGAATTATTCACTCCTCCTTATTCCACTGGGGTTTGTCCGCTCGAATTTGTACGCAATGTACGCGTAAGTCAGTGCCCAATGCCACAAGTCACCGAGCGTCTTTCCACACAGACTCCGAGATTTTAAGTCCTGTGAATGTGCTTGTGTACTTATTGATACAGGTTCAGAGCTTTGTGAAGTGGGAAGTAAATCTCGGAAATTGTTATGAAGTACTTTAAAGTAAAAATATATCAGCATCTGTAAGAATCAGCGGTGGTTAGTGGCAGTAACAGATAAAGTTAATGTATTTGTACACATATGTACACTATTATGTGATAATCTTGTCTATCGCTAAGTGATTTGCGCTGTACTGTAATGGTGGCTGTTTCTGCGTTCAAGGCAAAGTGACCAAACAGCTGGTTGCCTGCACTGTGATGTAGCCCTTTAAATGCACCATATTTTCTCCATGTCTGTGTGAATGTCTGTCTTGAACAAATTATGAAGTTCAGCGACAAACTTGAATTTTCTCCATTTATTTCATTCGTTCTGAGGAGAAGAGAAATCAGGCCAGTAAACAAGAGCTAAGTTTACTGCACACATATTGAAGTCAGGGTTAATTCTTCATGATTTTTCTCTAGATTGCTCTTATAGTGAAGGCAAGTTGATCGTCAGTTTCTGTAGACTGAGATCCCTCATGGATTTCTGTGCTGTTGGGCACTCTTTCCGTTGATTTGCTAATACATTCATTGGTTGGACCCTCGACTGGGGCCTGCTGCGCCTAAGGAATACTTCTGCCTGTCGAAACAATTTGGAGGCAAGTCTTTGACAATCTGGAAATGGATGGCCGATGATTTGCTTCTTCCGTTGCTGCTCTTCTTGGCGCATGTGCTCACCCTGTAACTTTTTTGATGCCCCTAATCACAGTTGCCGCGTTTCTGAACACTTTAACCACCTTTACTTCGGAAATATTCTCGTTAGCCATGACCATCCTCATACCAGACTCACCGTGGAGACTGCTTCCAGTGGACCCAGATATGATCAAAATGTTGGCAGGTGTAACATATACAAATATTGCCACCAGTTTTTGTTACGTAAACTTTGTCTTTTATGACAATGTTGGACATGCAGGCCAGACTGAAGATTACCTGTGACTTGCGATACTGTGTTAGATCCACTAGAAACAGGAGCACGGTTTTACATGCTAGATCCATTAGGAACTGGAGCCCAGTTTTGTGTTCTAGATTCACTAGAAACACGAGCACAGTTTTATGTGCTAGATTCACTAGAAACACGATCACAGTTCTACGTGCTAGATTCACTAGAAACACGATCACAGTTCTGCATGCTAGATTCACTAGAAACACGAGCACAGTTCTACGTGCTAGATTCACTAGAAACACGAGCACAGTTCTACGTGCTAGATTCACTAGAAACACGAGCGCAATTTTACGTGCTAGATTCACTAGAAACACGATCACAGTTCTACGTGCTAGATTCACTAGAAACACGAGCACAGTTTTGCACTCTAAAGTGAGGGGCGTTTACCGCTCAGTTGCTTTCCAACTGGCAGGATCTACTGATTTTTTTACAAGGTGTGGGCGTGGACGGGCGGTTATCCTGTTTTGAGTTTCCATATATGCATCTAAAGAGTCTGACCCATCCCTACGACCCCGAAGTAGGTGCTGCTGCCTCTCTCGTATGCTGATGCGTAGGTTTAGGATGAAAAGCCCGGGGCTGAGTACACGGCGCCTCTTATTTTCTGCTGAAATAGGAGTTCAGCGTGGGGAGTTACGTTGTCCTTCAGTACTTCACTTGCTGTAAAATCGTCCAGCGTGTGGTGCAAACACACTGTGATTCTCTGGCGCTCCAAAATGAAGGCATTCAGAGGCCTACGTGCACAGAGATTTCATATTCCGGGTTTTTTGTTGCATAGTTACGCTATTTTTGCAAATTGGTATTAGTTTTTTCCTGAGATGTGCGCTCTTTTGGGATTTTACGCAACGAAGGATGGTAGTTACGTGGGATATTGCGGGACATTCTACCGGTACGAAACTACCATTCCACGCTGCGTAAAATACAAAAAGAGCACAGATCTCATTTACACCATGGAGTAAGCCCGAAATGACGCAGTTATATGCCCTTTGTTTTTATTTTTCGAAAAGTGTGGCTTGTAAATTACATTTTGAGATTGATTTCTGTCTGTTAATCTCAAGTCGCACCGGTTCGTCGCCTCTCGTAAGACATGAAGGTAAACTGATCCTGTGCCTAAATACGTACCTGCGAAGGTGAATGAAGGAGTAGGAGGTCAATAATTAGTGTCACATTTCATGTCTTATTTCTACACAATAGAAAAGGTACCTGGAAGCTGATATGTTCCATATGCAGTAGGAAAGTTGTGGTGGATGTGAAGGCCTGTCGTAGCCGGGAAGCTGACCCTGTTCGTCCATCACATTCCATGGGCAGTGACTCACCAATTCCGACTCTAGTTACGATATTGAAGAATTTAGACCGAAATTTGACGTGTACATTAGCCTTAAGTAATATCCTGCGTAGCCGCCCGGTCTAAGGCGCCTGTCTACGGCCACTTGCTTTCCGAGATTGCGGGTTCGAATCCCGCCGGTAGCATGTATGTTTGTCTCTTTTGAGTGGTGAGTATTATCAGGTAGAGGTCTATGCGACGGGCCGATCGGTCATCCAGAGGAGTGCTATCGAGTGTGGTGTGTCTGAATGCGATCGAGGAAACTCATAGAGGAGGCCTAGGCCCTCCAGGGCTGTCGAGGCTTGAGAAAAAATGTCTACTGCGTGGTCACGTGTAGGCTTTTGTCGCCAACCTTGGGTACAAGTGCGTCGGAAATGCTCTCTGAAGATGAGGATGCTAATCGGGTGGGACGGGATTTTTCCTGCCATCCTTCTGTCTGTACTTCTGTATTTTATTTTTGTTTCTTTCTTGTTTTATTTAATGAAAATTCCCCAACTGTATCTTTGAGAAATGCGTGTGTGTGTGGGATGATGGCGATTAGCAGATTCCTGTTACCAATAATGTATGTGGGATAACGTGACAGTTGCCTATGGAGAAATTTGTGTAGGAATCTGCACATTGGCGCTAAGGAAACCACCAAACCCCCGGATGCCAGTCACGGACCACGAATTGAACCCGAAATGCGAGGCTGGAAATGTAATCGCCGAGTGACGGTGTTCAGTTTCTGCAGTTGGTATTGTCGTGTAATGCTACCATTCCTGCCAGCCGTCTCTGGCATTATTAACAGACTCCATCTGCGAATTACTTCATGGTCGTCATTGCAGTCTATGATAATATGGAAAGAAGAACTTGGTTTTCTTTAGCTTGGAAAAGCGCGAAATCTAATTACGGAATGTCGACTACGGCGCCATCTTGGCTTTCGGGACTGAATAAAGACGCAGCACGTTTACATTACCCTTCGTTCGACGGCGAACGTAGAACTCGCTGCGTTAAAGTTAATAACCACTATATATAGGTCAAAGATATTCTATGAATTTGTAAGAAGAGTTCTAATTAATATTCCTTTTGCATTGCGGACGTCACCTAGCTCCACCTTCAAAGCCTGTATTTCTAAAATCCATCACAATGCTCTTATAACGCCAAAATTCTGGTATCGCAGGAAAACTTTTTCGGAAGTCTTTTGCAGAAAAATTCTGATTCCTTTCGATCTTGTTTCCTGAATTCATCCTCATGCCGAGCTCACGGTTACATCCTGAATGTCAGTCTCCTAAAATACAAATGGCGTGTATAACTTACTGAATGCTTCCTTATATCGTGTTGTAAACAGCTCTTCTATTTCACCAATCCTTTTTTTTTTCTGTAGTCAATTGTTTAAGATCCCTGTGGTTAACGTATTTTTCGGAAAACAACTATATCTTGCATGTTTTTATTGTGCCTTATCTTCGGCGCTTTGCAAAATAAATCACCTTCGCCTCCACAGTATATACGTACTCTCCGGCAAGGCTATACTCCTTGATATGTGTGTCAAATACGCGCATGCCCCATTTAACCCTCTAAAACCCAACGGTTCTTCCGTGTGTCAGCAGTTCTAACAATCGCAATATTTACATCCGCCCACACATTGCATTTGTTGATTTTCGTTATGGATCTCAGAATAAGCAGCGATTTTTCCCTATACAACATTAATGTATTGGTTTTATAACACAGATGGAGTGTGTTTGCTGCGCGCTGCGAATTGAATCTTTAAATATAATCCATATCAATGCTCGAATTTGAAGGATTAATAAAGACTCCTTCGTACCAAGAACGTCTTAAGGACAAATTAAATGATGGAAATTTCATTTTGTTAGTAGGGAAAGATCGACAGTATTCTACTAGAGTAGAGTAGACGATAACGTTGAGGTAAGTACGTGGCTTCTATAAGTTTATATTGTTTTATGTTGAAAATATAGTTAAAAATGTGGAAAGCATGTATGTTTGTACAACATAAAATAGTAACACAGAAAAAACACTAATTATGTGGTTACGAGTGTTTGTGTGACTGTTTCGGTGTGACCCACGTGAGCGAGACACATGAAACTGCGGGCGCGATGGTTTTCAAATATGCGTAACTTCAGTCACGTTACGTATTTTAGACGTGACAATGGTGGAGTGTTTTCAGTTTATGTGTGACATATTTCAAGTGGTGGATATCAGTATCTGTAGGCCTATAAACGGAATATGTAGAGGAAAATATACTGTCTATTTGAAAATATATTTATTAATTGTGCCATAAGTATCTTGCACGTGATAGAGTGTTATATTTACTAGCAAAAATTTCTCGAAACACATGAGGAATTATAGGATCTTGAAGACCAATTGTTGCTTGTGGAGTATAACAGAAGCTATATATAAGGAAACCAACTGACAAATTAATCGATTATGACAGAAAAACACGTACAAGGAAAAATGGACAACCATTGTTAACAACGTGTTTTGTTTCTTCCACACTTCGAAATATGAAATTGTGTTCAGTGCGCTCATGGCAGCAGCAAAACATTTCGCTGTAACAAAACTACAGGACACAAAGCATTGTTATTTGGATTTCACATTAATATAACCACAACGTGTACTCGATTTTGCAACATGTATGTTCTTGTGACAGTCTTTTCTGATCGCCTTTATATTTACCCCCGATATCTTCCTTTCATCAGCCTCTCGTTTACACTGAGATGTTAGGTGTATATTCTGTATATCTTAAATTTTAAAATGTTGTCACTGAATTTATTCTTTGAAGTCTTTTACATAATTACGTACCAGTCTTTGTTTTGCATCTCGTCATAATTTGTGATATGTGTGTACCCAGACGCTTGAAGTTTTCTCAGAAGGACGCTTCGATTTTCTGTTGATGTTTAGTCCCCTTTTCATGAACAAACAAATAGACTCTGACTTTAAAGCAATGGAAACATTATATGTGTAACGTAATATAATTTTTTCTTGAGTGGTCTATGGCTTCACATATTTGAATGGAAATTCAATTTATTTTTTATGACATGCGATTTTTTGCACTTGCTTGGATGTTGAAGAGTGTATTGACGTAAGCAGCTGCATCGAGAACACGGAAGTCTTTGTTGGATTATGCACAAAGTATTGACGTAACTTGTTTGATATTACCGTGACCTCAGGTCACCTGCATGGGTGTTCCAAAATGTACTTACGTAACGTACTTTGTATGAGTACCGAGAGAGTAAGGCACTTACATGAGTGGTTCAGACGGTCACGTATTGAAGTAATCAACGTGGCATGAAAAGCGAGACAGCGGAAGATTTGCTTGGATTAAACAGGATGTTTGAAGTCGCCTGCTTAATATCAATAGCGACACACCAGAACCGTTAGTGTGTTGTCACCAAAGAAGGTACTGACGCAAGACATACAAGATCGTTCGCATGTGTGTTCATTTCGTGTGATTTATACAGGGAACCCATGTAAAGGGAAAAACAGCAGTTGGAGTTATGGCTAAATGCACTGCTTCAGTACACGCCTAAAGTGTTCTACATGAATAACACCTGTTAATCCTTTTAAAGCACAGTGCTAATGACGTTTACATTCTTGCTTAATGTGAGTAACCTCTGCATTTTGCAACAATTGTATTATTTTCCAATTAAACAGCGATTATTTGCCCATACAAAATTAACTAAGTGGCCTTTCTAATTGATAATCTGAATGTCTTATGTGATAGTGGATCTAATCATTTGATATTTGTTACGTGAAGTTCGTTAAGAAAGTGTCAGTGTGAAATTGTCGTGTACGTACTGTAACACCCCTCCTCTGCTTCATTCCGGCTGCTTTCCTACATTTGTTTCTGTTGTTACATTTATCACTTGAGTTTCTGTCTTTGCCTTTTACACTTATATCCATAGAAATGTACAGGATGGCAGAGGAACTATTAATTTTCTCGCTCTTAACTGTAGATTAATATTCGTTTTGTTCCATCGTTTCCAACATCGCAGTGGAATGCCACTCAAATGAACATTTTAATTTTAAATTTAGGTACAAAAGAATTTCTTCTATTGTCCCTTACCCTTCAGTTTTCCGCTGGACTTGAAGGTATAAATTAATAGGTATTTATTGAAGTTGAATTAGATGTACCAGTGCTTTGTTTCAGCGTGAGATGATAACCGATGGTGACTCAGGAAAGCTTTGGAAGGCACTGTGGAATATTTTAAAGTTGAATTACAACCATTAATTATAGCGGTCTAAGAATATGCGAAGAGACTAAAATGAAACAGTGGATGCTCATTCTGATTTTGAACTGAGTAACTCTGGAAAGGTAGTTTCAGTTTTTATTGCTGTAAGTATAAAGTATTCAATTCCCTTGCTTGCATGTTTCTTTGGTAATCGTAGTTCGCTATACTGCAAAGCCACAGGCACCTACCGGGTAATTTTCTGAGGTTTACTGGCATTTTTCTGATTTCTTTCAGAAAATTTTTGAGACAATAACTTTTAAAAAGCCAGAGTCAATTCCACATTTCGAATTCAGTATTTGTGTACGACAAATGTAGCTGGAAGGCGTCATCCTTAAATCTGTGGCTGCCGAGATTTTGCTCAGCGCTGGGAACAGATTGCAGTCGCTTGTCTCCAGATCGAGTCTTTGTCCGAGAGGTTTCAAAGTCCTACAGTTACGAATTTATCGGGCAGATGTACTTATTTTCTGACCGAGCCCTTTAGGTATTGCACAAGATAATCTACCTCTGTTAATACGCAACTGAGGTATCTGAACATTGAGTTGTCCAAGTAACACGCCTCATCCGTTTTGCCCTGTGAGTGTGAGCAATTTACCCGATTGCTCATAAATTCTTCTACTTTCGCTAAACCTATGACAGATGATAAAATAATGTAGAGAGTGTTTCAAAGTGCTTAGAAATAATTTTTATGTAAGAAAATGATTAATTACTGTTCTAAAACAAAGGTAAGTTTCGTGTTCCAATGAATAATATCTCACTTTAAAGCAGAAAAACTTACGAGGCTGCATGCACTGGACATTTGGCTAGAATGAATGAGGGAAGAAATGTATACAGAATGTTGATGGGGAAATTTGTTTAAAAAAATTAATTTGCAAAACCAATAAGTAGGTGGAAATTAAAATCTGAAAAACGGCCTTGCGGAGGTTTGTTGTGAGAGTGGAAGATATATGGAAATTGTTCATGATTGTAGCTACGATATTATTCCCGCTAATCCTTCAGTCTTTCTGTTACAGTTAGTTACATAAATTGCTTAAATGTACACATTCATTTCTCGCTGTCATTCCCTTTAGCAGCTACCACTTGTGTAGTCTTAGACGTTAAGACGGAATGTTAAATCTGGTTGTAAGTAAGCTGCCTCCTACAAGTTTGTACATCCCTGGTTTGAAATTGTATGCAGACTAATAGAACAGAGACAGAGAGTTTCCCGTGTAATGGGACGTCAACTAAAGTCATCACAAAAAGCATTCAGGAACTATAACAGAAATTCGTTTTAACACAGGAGAGGCTTTCTGTTTGCTTGAACTGGTTCCTACCATTGTACTGCCGTCAGCAGAGGCAACAGCTAAAGCAGTAAAAGGCTTCCAGTGTCGCTCTAATATAGTACTTATCGTAATTTTACTCCAAACACCTATAAAATTGCCGCTAGTTTCTGTAACTCGGGCTCCCAGAATTTATTGCGTTCTTTATCGAGGGAATAAAGTTTCGCCTTACGATCAGGCCCGTTTGATTGCCTGTGTATACTGCAGTACTAAGTTCTGGAGCAATTAACACTCAGTCGCTATTTTGTAAGTGTGTCATACCACCGCAGGCCACCATCAAAATGTATTTTCTTAATATTTTCCTTTTGTTATAGAAATACGGCCACCCTCTTTGGCACATTCGCAATGAATGTTTGAAAAAATTGGCTTATTGATTTTTACCATCTCTGTTCTTTTGTCCGCGTACAACAATTCGGTAACCCTAAACGGATTTCTATCAGATTTTAATGTCGAGGTGTTTTCAGTAGAAGTTTTTTAACATTAGTTATTGCTGTTATCATAATGATATTTTCATTATTGTGTGTGAGTCATTGCTGGTTCGTGTGTGTTGTCTGGATAGAGTCTGTGAGGATTTTAACTTCAATTAGAACGCAACGGTGGCCGATTTATATTCAGCCTGATGGGATGCGATGCCAGTATTTAGCCTTGTAGGTGTCCCCGCCGAACACATACACACAAACTTAACAGCACCTCTCGCCATTCCAATCAAATCTGTGCTTCGCAAATCAAAGTAGAAGTCTCACAGTATGAAATAATGAAGTGATTCAACACTATTTAAGTGCGCGTTGTCTGCGTGGAACAGACCCTGCAGAGAATTAGAAGTGCCCAGCTGACCAAGAGAGCCATAGCTTCTGTACCCGTTTGCAAGAGCCCGCTACGGAACCATGTTCTGTGCGAGGTGAAACCAGTCAGCCGCCGCACAGTTATTTATTCACGATTCAGCATGTCATCCCCTCCTATTTAAGACTCCTTACATACACAGGATCAATTCGTTACATTTCGGGCATCCTACTAAAATTTTTATGCTTTTCTTACTTCCTTCTGTCAGCTGAATATGTTACGTGGTATGATTATCCTAACAAGTTTTATACAATATTATAAGTTTATTGTTGTGTGATTTTTGCCATTCTCATGAGACTTTTCATTCTCCCGTTACGTCATGTCCCTGAGATCCATATGTACTCGTCAGAAAATTCTTCGAAAATCCCCTCATTCTGACAGTTTTGGGACTGATGAAAAGTAAATTTAAATCGTCATACATCCGGAAGTTGCATGAGCGTACTACAGTTAGCTTCAAAATAATTACCAATTAAATTCTGCAGTCACTTACCATCCATACTTATCATCTTTGCACTTTAGTATGTGTCCCAAAATCAACTCAGACATAAACAAGTAATTAGGTGAATTTTTATTTTGCCGAACCCGCAACCAGGAAGTGTCCGTTGGAGTTTGGTAACATAAATTTTGAAGTGAGTGGAAAATTTGGACTTCATAAGTGCTGGAGTGTCGAGTTAAATTCCTTGGCCTGAAGGAGATGTTCTGTAACAAGATTCATGTAAGAAAGTTCAATATTTGTAGTTGATTATTCAGATCCCTAAAATATTCAGAAAATGTAGCCTGTGGCACCATTTCACTGAATCAAGAAAATATCTTTAAAATCTTTTTTATTGCAAAAAGAAATACAAAAAAGGTAGATGAAAATTCATTCTGAATCTGTTTTTCTATTGTAACACGCATTGAATATGAGAATATAAACGGTGTGTTGGTGTGGAAGTGTATTTTCATTATGTTGTAGTCTGTTCAGTTTGCTCATTTTGATGGTTATCAAGACAGAAAGAGAGAGCGAATCTCGGTAATTTCACTTCCAAGCCAATAAGCAGAAGTAATTCGCCGGTAAATTATCTACGTCTAATGGGAACTGTCTTTAAGCTGTAACGCACCCTTTGACCATGATGCTGAAAGGTAAGCATCCTGTAACCCTAGACTAATTTCAAAGACACACCAAACCCCACTTTTCTTCATCAGCGTGGCTTGTTTGATGTCCCGAAATGACATCGAACGAAGTGACCCTTAAATATGAGACTCTACTAATTACGTAGTCAATATCAAAAGACCCCGTGACATGTTTAGAAACCACTCCATAAGCAAATCACAGTGTTTTTCTTAGAAACCCTCTGAAACTCTATTAAGTCATTAGTAAAGAAGATTTATCAACGAAACTTATAAGAAGGAGATTCAAGTGCCGTTTGAGTTCACAAAACTTAATTTATCTAAAGTATGGTATTACACACGGAGCAACACAGAGAGTGGGTAACGTATCAGATTCGCATTTTAGAAGGTCCCCGCTTCAAATGCCGACACGGAAACTGGCTGTCCTGACTGAGGTAGTTCGTGGATTTTCTCAGCCCTAGACAGATGACTGGATACTTTTAAAATAATTTACAATGCTGTTTCTTCTTTTGCGCTATTATTCTTATCGTCTGCCACACCGATGCGGGTGAGGTAGGCCCTAAATTTAATAATAATTTTATTTTCATTTTTCCTACACATTTACGCGAGGAGTTACAGACATAATTCATGAAACAAAACTTCTTGACACGACGCCAATAGCTCATAAAGTTTTTATTTTATTATTCTGTAAGTTCTTCCACTCTTACCTTCATAAAAATCTACTGACAGGCTGAGGAACAAAATTCTTTCAAAGTGTGCGTGAAAACGTAATTGAGGGTCATTTATGCAATGGACGAAGGCTGATTTTTTCATTCAGTGTGGGATAAATCCAGACTGAGATGCGAAGGAGGTCTGCGTACGAATACGTTACCCATTTGGCACCAAGTCATGTCGGTACAGAACTTTGCTTTAGTCCACATATCTGAGGCTGAATCGTGTGATATTTTGTCTAAGATTAATAAAGGTTAAAAGTTTTCTCAAAATTCGGGGATCCTATATTAACCCTTTAAAGACGAAGCGTATCCGTTTTATATAAGGACTCAGTCCGTACCGCGCTGTAAACACTCTCCACTTCGGTTATAAAAACCAATCTCTTAATGTATTATAAGGCAAAAGTTGCTATTTGTTCTGAGATCCGTACAAAACACATAAACGCAATGTCGGCACCACGTAGAATTTTTTAATGTTAAACCTGGTCATACGTAAAGTTATCGCTAGGCTTTAAAAGGTTAATACAGGTAAAAAGTTCTCTCCAAATTCAGAACTCCTATACTCGACTTAGATATGAACAGTATAGAAGAAGCGTGTAGACTTAACATGCAGGTTTTGTTTTACTGCAGATTTCTCCAAATGTCGCCGTGTAGTATTTAGTAACCGGACTCCCTGACGTCAAACTTGAAATGCTGTTCAAAGTAATTATTTCACCTTACGAAGTAGTCTTCCTTGGGATAATTGTGGCTATTGATTTATACAAGTTGTTTCTCCCTTTTCATGAAACGCGAATTTCATTCCAGTTTTCACCCAAGCTTGCCATTGGACCCCGTTCTGATTCTGTTGTTTTCAACTGTTCCCCTCACACTCTGTATCTCTAATATAGACTTTAATATCATTATCCCATCCATATTTGAGAACGTCAAGTTATCTCTTTATTTCACAAATCCAACTACAACTTCCAATGCGTGCTACAGCTCCCGTCCATTTCATATCTTTTGGTTAGTCGTATTGATAATAGTTAAAGTAGGGTTCAAAATTTTAAATGTCTTATTATGTTGTTTTATGTAATCTGCCGATATTTTCTGCTGTGTTCAAATAGTCCTCTCAGAACCCTAGTGTGTTCTAGGCGTCTGCGAGTTTGTTCATTCAATCCAAATGTCAGTTGATTCTGTGAAGCATATCAGTCCTTCTCACTGTCACGTCCAAATTCAAATGCTGTCTAACGTGTCTTATCCAGCCCACACATAGTGACTGCGTACTATCTACAAGGCTTCGTTAAGTGCAGCGCCTCTGCGTAGCATATTAAGAAGCGAACCCCGTAACTTTCAAAACACACTGAGTGTAACTGCAACGATAAACGTTTGAAGTTTCTGTGTGTAGCTCTGCGTCTTAGGAGTTACAGACACAGCTACATTACATATTCCTACACATAAATCCCTTAGGACGTGCTTAACAATGAAATTGAGTTGACAAGCGTTGAGTCGGTGTGAAAAAACAGACAGACGGAAGAGGGTTAGGGGTTAAAGAAGAGAAGAGGAGATTGTATTTCGACGGAAGAAGGGAAGTGGATTCCTCTCTCATGGGCACATTCTGCCTCTTTTGAACAGCCTGGGATGTACTAATGTGTGGTTTCTGTAAAGCTGCTGCCTGGTGTGGTTGTTGTGAGCGATAAGAATTACTGCGTGTTACTCAGTTCAGCTCTGCCCTTCTTGATCCGTCCTTTCACCTTTATACTTGGTTGTTTCTTTCAAAAATACAGATTATTTATCAGTGATTATTATGTTTTAAGAGGAGCCGCAGCATTGCAGTCGGTATAGCGACTAGGCTACGGCCTGGACGGTCCGGGGCTCGAATCCTGGTAGGGGCAAGAGAGTCCTCTCTCTTGCCCCTACTCTTCTCCAAAAGCCTTAGACTGGCTCTGGAGACGTATTTAGTGGGTACCGGGCTTCTGTACTGAGGGTAAAGCGGCGGGGACTTGAAATCAACCATTTACATCTGTCTCGTGCCGAGGTTAAGAATAAGCGGAATTGTACCTCAACTGGGCAAGGAAAATTCCATCTTCGCCTTTTAAGTTCTTTAAAAGAAACAAGCTACGTGCTTCACTGGGTCCGCGCGCTTCTTTTCCTGTGCCAATCTGTGGATGGTGTTTAACTGATTCCATAATTCTTGGTTGACTTCTGACCCTGACTGATTTACTTAGATTTTGTAGCGTCAGCTGTTAGGGGGGTTATGATGTGGTTTATGGTAAGCCTCGAGAGTCGGAGGAAACTCACAGAAATCATGTTAGGGTAACCTGTCTGTGTGCCAGGGATCCCCTGTCTTTCATTAACTATGTGTTGTATCGCAGTTAAGCTAAGTGACAGCGATTATGTAACTCGCCTCGTACCGGATCTTTACAAGAACGTCCACGTTTCCGAAGCCCATACCCGTGCATCACAAGCCCCTTTCAAGAACTTTAAGGTTTTATTTGTGTTTTGTACTTCTGAGGGAAAGACATAATAACTTAGTAGGAAAACCTAAGCGGCAGAAAGAGTTTGGGAGACGTGAGTTTACATGTAGGGATAATATTAAAATGAATAATAAATAAGATTTCAATACTGTGGCGTTACCAGGGTTTGTAAAAGTGGAGATATTGAAATCTTTGAGCTTCTCCCAGATTTTCAAGAAGAATGTGCTTTACGGAGTTAGTTTATTGGGTTCAATGGTTGGTTTGTTTTATGTTAATAAAATCTTTTGTGTAATTCCTGTATGTCATAGCGTGTTGCACAATGAGGAAGTTTTATTGTGGCCACACTATAGTTCGAAGTGCCGAGTGGCTCCTGTTTAAGCGACTCAGAATGCTACGTGTCTTTCCTTAATTTCCAGAATTCCTAATGAAATTTTGCAGCCCTTGTGTCGAAACCGAAATTACTGTGTGCCTCTCTCCCTGCGTTCCGCGATTCCGATATGCCAGATAGTCGTACGCATCTACGCAGGGTTGCCTGTCCAGTGGATAAACTGGGCAGATGCGCAAGACCTGTAATTTTAGGGTTCCCCAGTGCGCAGACGTCTGTTCCTTTCTGTACCTGAAATTGCAGCTTCCGAAGCTTAACGTCAGTGATGACTTTGCGAATATAAAAACCAGAAAAAAAGTCGAAGATTCAAGTACTCTGGGGTGTTATGTCGGGTCGATTCTCAAACACGTACCGTTCGCTGTTTATCAGTCGTCTTCGCGTAACATTTCACAAGGCCTCAGTCTTCAACATTGCAGGTGTGGAAATCAGATCTATGAGAATGACGTTCCATTCTACTTTAAACCTTGGTTGTCGCCGCCGCCGCCACCACCACCGCCACCACCAACACCAACAACAACAACAACGACAACGACGACGACGACGACGACGACGACAACAACAACTTGAAATGTTTAGCGTAGTGCCAGTTCTTTAACCCCCCAGGTGAAGGCGGTCATTCCATCTTTTCCTCCTGCTATGCTTCTCTTCCCCTTGGCCCTATATTTCGGTGCCTGTTTGGGTATCCTCTTTGTGTCTGTTCTCGGTTCGTGTTGATTAGTTAAAATAGTTGCGTTCGTTGACAGAATTTAAGAAGTCTTTAGGGCTGTTTGAGCTTGTCAGTTCGTTTCATACATGAGGTCAGTTTATATGAACAGATATAGTACTTGTTTTTTTCAGTATTTTGCCAAATAATCGTGATATATGAAATACTGAGTGCCGCGTTTCCAATCATATTTTTAAATTAAGGTAGTTTTTTCGTATTGTATGCGCTTAACCTTTTCCCAACACTTTTGCTTCTGTTAACACAAACACATTGTGTGCTGATATCAGGCTGTTACTTTTATTTTTTAAGTAATGAAGACGCGCGGAGTCTCAGGACGCTTGCTGCATGAAGCGTCCTTGTACGTTGACATAAAGTGAAGGCATGACGCTGCAAAATCTGGTTCTTGTACTTCTGTCAGTTCGCCAGAAAATACAGTGTCGTGCGTTTCTTATGTGTTAGTGGGAGACGTGCTCTACACAAAGTCTGATTTATTGCCGAGTTTTGAGGTTAAGTGCCTAGTGTCCATTCTTCATATTCGGGCAAACACGGTTCTTCGTTGTTAAACTCAGTTGCCACAGGCAAAGTGATTTAAAACGCGTCACAACCAGCTTGTGTCTCTGCCTTTCAAAACACTCCTCGTCGTATTGTGCGTACTATTTAATGTAGAAAATGTTTTGAAATAGCACAAAAATAAATTTTAGTTAATGACAGGAAGATTTCGATTGTTCTATCCATATTTGCTGCCCTTACAAGGTAAGTTAATTTGGTTATAACAAGACTAAAACTAAGGCCCGAGGGTTGGAGGTAGCGTATGAAAAATCCTGCGTTTAGCGTGACGTTTCTCGGATACGGCCTTTTATGAATACCTGCTTCGTCTTGCATAATTTATTGAATGCACTGCAACCGAATAAAAATCAACCATTTAAAAATTAAATTACATTGACCTAATTACCATTCTTCTTGTAATTTACTGCACCTAAATTGTATATAAGAAACTTGATTGGATTGTACTTCTGATTAACTGTAATCCGCAACAGCACCAATCAGATTTCAGGATGTCCTTTCTGAGTTCTTTGTTTACATCATAATTCTTATGTCTTTTACTATGTATAGAGGCTATATGTTATGGCAGATCAGGACGAATAACCGCTAACTATTTTAACAGTTTTGAAGCACTGACTTTTGTTGCGAGGCATTTTGGGGTCGCTGTAAATTTAACGTATCCCCATCCGGCCTCCAAGTAAAAAATAATTTTGCACTTTCGAATTGCATTATAATTTCACGCTACGTTCCTCTAATAACATGTTTTGATTAAATTTCAGCGAATTAAATTACACATTCGGTTTATTAAACCAAAACGCCACAAACATGGCATTCCTAGTATTTAATACAAAGATAAATTATTTCATTGCTGTTGCAATTTTTGTTGTCAGCGTACACTGTGGATAATTTGAAACTGCATTAACAACAAGTAATGCTTTTTTGTGTGTATCTGAAGAGGCTTTCATTGGTTCCTGGAAGCACGGATACCACTTTTTATTAGCAATCCCTCATATTAAGCTTATGTGTACATTACCAGTGTTACTACTGAAGGTTGTGTATTGCGAAATAGTTTTATCTTGATAGACTTATTCGTTGTCGATTCCAGTGGTCAGGCGGTGTAAGGTGTGGGTCTGCGGCCTCTCGATTGCTGGGATTGCGGGTTTTAGTCCCGCTGAGGGCATTTCATCTTTTCTGGTTTTTGTGTGTTGTGTAGGTAGCGGCACCTGCGAAAAGCCGATTACTCCTTCAGAGCATTCCTACCGGCTGTGTATGTATGTATGTATGTATGTATGTATGTATGTATGTATGTATGTGTGTGTGTGTGTGTGTGTGTGTGTGTGTGTGTCTGTCTGATTGTGTGTGAGCTAGAAACCTAAACAAATGGGGACCCTAGGTCCAATTTGGGCTGTTGCGCCAAAAAACAAACGAAAGCTCATGTTCTTTGGCAACGCCCCGCAGTGTGTAAGCCTTTAACTGAATACGTTTCTCTGTGGACGCAATGCCAGATACATGAAATATTTTCTGCAGCGAGTTTGTTCAAAACATTAAACGTATCGGGTATGACCTATTTTGGTTATTCAGAAGCGATATATTTTTGTAATAAAAGAGAATTCATGTACGCACGTATAGCAATATCGACAATAATTTTAAACCAAAACAAAGAGAATTTAAGGAAATGCATGCAATTGAAGAACTTTGTAATTTGTACTCAGAACAAAGTGTGATCAAAATGACGAAATAAAGGCATAGAATCGGTCTGGATATTTAGTGTTTATGAACTATATGAAAAATAAAAATAAATACTGTGTTTAACTGAAAGTCCGACGGGAATAAACCAAGTCGGAGATTTACGCATAGGTTATCACTCTATCATAAAGAAGATAAGAATATGGCCCTGAAGGTGGAAGCAATAAATTTCTCTGAAACCTTATTACTCACTTACAAGCCTGCAGAATGTCATAACACTGAAGATAACAACATGGGTCTGAAAATGTAGGAATTGCATTTCCTCGAAAAAATTGCTACCTACCTATAGAAGTCTACACGTTGTTCTAATATAGAAGAATCCATTACGGTATCAGGCTTCACTGTACTT
>BLKM01011744.1:3036818-3061916 GCA_013340265.1 Coptotermes formosanus
TAGGATATTGAAGTGAAGGAGAACACTATGGGCTGGGAATGTGGTCAGGCAGAGAAACAAAAAATGCATACTGAATTTTTATGGAAAACATTTTGGAAGATTATTCTTTTTATTATACATGCTCTCCTGTCCCTTACAGTGAACCAACCTGGTCGAAATATAAATGAGGAATATTAAACTTACGTTTGTTTTCTGTAACGCAATATGTACTGTGTGGGTCTTTATTGAACATATATATATGTATATATGTGTGTGTATGTGTGTGTGTGTGTGTGTGTGTGTGTGTGTGTGTGTGTATATATATATATATATATATATATACGTAAGGTCACGACGGATGGTGCGTCAGTGTAAGGCGCTTGGAAAATGTCGACTTTGAAGAGAGAGGTAGATATATAAGAATTACTTCAAGATGGAAGTTGGCTGTGACGTTAGGAGATGGATGGAACTTGATACGGATCATGCCAGGTACCTAGCGTCTGGCTTACTGGGATTGAACCTTCTTAAAACAGTGTTATTTATAATGTGCGGCAATTTAAAGAACTGTCGCAGTGTATTTGCACCTCTGATGGATATATGAAACTGCGGACGCTTGCACCAAAACCAGACCCGCTGTAATATCGTGCGTTTAGTACTGGTAGAAATGAAACTGTGTTTAGTGACATGTTCTTTGAAACTCACTCTTCCACCCTGCATAAAATTTTGAGCTCAGTAAATACTTGCTTGAATTATTTCTGTAGCTTTCCGCCGCTCGTTGCAATAAATTAGAGAATCAAAGTTGAAACAAAGCAGATTCCAAGTAACTTGAATGAATAATAAGGGAAGGAGCTTTGAAATAAATGGGCTCAACATAGAATATGTGTTCGCCTTATAACGCTGCGAGAAGGAATGCACAGGCGGTGTTTGTTAAGAGCTGCTGCAATTCCGATGTGTCTCTTGCTTTTTATCGCATCTAAATTAACGCTCAGGCTGAGATTAAAACGATATTTAGAGCACGAGAATCTAGACAGGCGAATTTTGCACAGCGTGTTGGAAAACATGCAGGATTCTGTAACTGGAGGGGAACAAATCTTGCCTTACTACTGGCTGGCTGGCTAACTGATTGACTGACTGGCTGGTTGGCTGGCTGGCTGGCTGGCTGACTGACTGAGTGACTGACTGACTGACTGAATGGATGAATGACTGAATGAATGAATGAATGACTGAATGAATGAACCATTTGTTATTAAAATTGAATCTGTGTAATTAATGAAAACTGGATAACAATTCAAATGTCTTATTCGTATAGTGGAGCACTGCTGCGGCATTAGGGACTAAATCTCGGTGTCAAGTAAGCGGCCGAAGTAATGTCAGTGAGTACCCAGATTTACCTTAGCTGTATTTCGGAGGTATTCGATGAAGTCACCCGCAAAAGTAACCGTCTGGATTATCCCGGTGGCAGTGCTGTCTGAGGTGTGGGTCTGCGGCCTTTCGTTTGTTGGAATTGCGGGTTCGAATCCCGCACGGGGCATGCATGTCTGTCTGTTGGCAGTGTTATTTGTTGTCACATAGGAATCTATGGGACGGGCTGATCCCTCGTTAAGGGTAGCGTACTGAGTGTGGTGTGTCTGTGCGTGTGTGTCATTGACTGTGATCAAATGCAACGGTAACCCTCTACACCTATAATAAGTACGTAGAAAGTCAGACTAAGAAAGAAAGAAACTAACCATCTGAATTTTTACAGCAGACTGTTACGTTGACTTGTATGGGCCATGTCAGCGGATAGATTAAATATTATTACCTATTACTGCTAATATGTTTTCTAGAAACCGTAATTTTTTACAGCTATAGAGTCTGGATTTTTTGTATTTAATAGCATGGTGCTTTAACCAAGAAGTAAATTATGTCATTAAACGGCTAGTGCCCTTCAAGTTAGATGTTAATCAGCTTTTCCAGTCAAACACAACTTTTCTTTTTAATAATAATAATAATAATAATAATAATAATAATAATAATATATGGCTACTACATATTTCGGCCCACGAGTGGTCATCATCAAGTACAAAAGGAAAGTTGTGTTTGACTGGAAAAACTGATTAATGTTATGCAACACAACGGGATAGGACATTTGGAAAAAGGTAGATGTTTGTGGTCATTCAAGGTTGCCCTTTTTTCCTGGTTGCATGCGAGCAACTTGTAATTATGTGAAGTCATTCTCCCACAAAACTTCAAGCACAAACCTACTGGGGAGGCCCAAATATGATTCCGTTTAAATGTCTGCAAAATAAACCTGTGTGTTCTATGTAAAATAACCATGTCATGCAGAAAATGTCTAATTTTTTTTTCACCCCATTAAGATCAGTGCAAGGTGTAATTACTGTCAGCAGAAGAGGCTGTTTTATGTCATTGCCGGGAGATTGTCGTCTGCGACTTCGATTTCCACTGGCTTTCTCGGTTCCTCAATTCGAATCCTGGTGTGATATTTTAAAAGGGTCAAGATGTCTGCTCCAGTCTTTCACTGAAATCTCTTTCGACATTAAACGATATCACCAGTTAGCACAATTTGTAGAATTCCCGAATAAATAGCTGTTATTCACGCACCTTCGAATCCCATAAAAGCAGGGCTAGTTTTAAGGTTATTGCAGCCGTCTCTGGTTGCGTTTCAGATTTTGTGTTTTACCTTGCTCTAGCTGCACGGTCAGTACACTGGTATTTGTAGGTCAGAACTTCAAAGTTCATTTTAGGCGCCTTCACAGCATTGCAAAACGCGACTATTAGCTTCCTCATGTCTGTCTGTCTGTCTGTCTGTCTGTCTGTCTGTCTGTCTGTCTGTCTGTCCGCATGGATCAACTCGTCTCCCACTAGAAGGATTTTTATGAAATTTGATATTTGAGGATTTATCTGAACCATATCGAGAAAATCTAAGTTTCATTAAAATCTGACAAGAGTAAGGGGTACTTTACTTGAAGACCTGCCTGCGTTTATGATAATATCTAGCTGAATTCTTCGTGGAATAAGAAATCTTTCAGCAAATGTTATAGAGAGAAAGCACACGTTTTATGTTCAATAATTTCTTTCGCATGTGAAGTAATATGAGAAATGTGACAGAGCCAGACAGACCACAGACTACAGTAGAATATGGCGCATGCGCTTTGCTTGCCGGGGAACTAAGGAAACCATACAGACACGAACTCAGAATATGTAATACTTACTGCTTTTCTGCGGCAAAAGTGGTTATGCGAACGCGCGTCAAATGTTACGTTATACGTCAATTCCTTGTCTTCTTACCTTGAACCCAGAAATGTCTTTAAAAGGCCGTGCATAGAAGTTGGTGAATTCCTTGATCAGGAGAGAGACTGTCAGTTCACGAATAACTGTACTATTGGATTCATTGTTCCATCTCATTGCGTAACTTCACGCTTAAAAACAGCGTTTTCATATAGGCTATATTTAAAGCTACATTTTCAAAGAAAAAAGGATAAATGTACGATATATAGTCCTGAATATTAAATACGTTAAAGCACATTTTCCCGTGTGGTGTGACTGCTAACCGGCTATATTTCACGGATAAACGCAGTCATTGGTTTCGTTTAACTCAACACGAAGAATAAATGCTAACACATGATTTTTAATGATCACCATTTACGTGACTCTGCTGTTAATGATTACAGTAAGTTTATTATATTTCCATTTCACCCATATTGTTGATCCGGGCGGGTTCTCCATCCCTTAGTTCTAAGTAAGCAGACACCTTTCATATCCGTCTACGCGTGTAACCCGGTGTAACCTGGTGGCAGCATCAGGAAAATCAATTCGATCTGAAGAAATGGGATCATCCTTCATCGTCAGTGTTGATCCACCTACACGGCGTGCCCAGAATACCATACCCCGAATATTTAAATTCGCAGTTCTCTGTACTGAAGCCTTAGGTTTCTATATAGCATCTGGGAAGCCGAAAGATTGTGAACTCTTTGTAATCCGAATTTCCCGAGTTTAATTTGACTTCCACAATGAGTAAAATACTCAATTTGAGGAGTAAGGGGATGTGGTGATCGTATATGGTAATAAATGAAGCTGGGAGGAGTAGAAATTGCAGAGCGAGATGAAAGGGAGGACAGAAAATAAAGAGACTAGAATATATCAGGCTATGAGCCAGAAATGGAAGAGCTAAGTATCGATCGAAAAGCGTCATGACGCCTAGCATCCAAGTCATATGTCTTAACCGCCACCAAGCGTTTCGCAAGCAAAGAAACTACATATAAAAAGAAATAGGAACTATAGAAAGCGATGAAAGGTAAGCCACAAAGAGTGGAAAGACAAAAAAATTCACATACAAGTAAGACAGCAAATAAACGAAACTACGGTAAAAATCGCCGTCGTTGCATTCAGTTGTTCCTCCGATATACGTTCCGTAGAAAGTGTGGTATTGGAACGCGTGAGTCTGTTCTGTTTTCCTGCCTTACTTGTTCGTCCTCAGAGGCCGAAAGTGTTGCGGTACTTGTGCTCTTAGACACGAGGCTGAGACCGGAAAACGTATGACACGTTCCATCACACCTGAAGTGTGTTCGTAATCAATTATAAAAGATATCACCAGTGCCGTAAAATGAAATTACTGAGAACGTACGTATTATGTCTTCTTCTGTGGTTCCTGTTTGTTGTTAGCTCGGCCTGCTTTTTTCGATTCCTTTAGAGAGTCATCTTCAGGGACATCATTTCTAGAAAATTACTGAAAAGTATTGATTACAACATTATTCATTGCGTAATCTGTCTTGTGACAGGCCCGCAGCCCCTTCCAAAGTGAGTTCTGTACAGAATCCAATTTAGTGCTTTCTCTTTCAAGTTCGCCGATCTTATATTTTCCTTAACGTCATCCACTAGCAAGTTACGGATTCTTTGTGGTATTGTATAGTATTAAAATTATTTACAACTTAATTTTTACGTTACAGAAATATGTGTGTCTTTTTTTCATTTCCATGAGCATATCTCTACATTTTTCTCTATTTGTAGTCTATGATTAATCAGTTGTCATTTGAAATAAAATTAATTTCGCATTTAAACATTAAATAACAGGAAGTTTCTAAATATTAACATTTTATTATCCCTTCTCTCTTGATGTTCTGTTGTTACGAAGTTCATTGCGTTTCATCGTTAGTTTATCCTCAACTCAGTACACGAGGAAGCTGAGTCCAAAAGAGCCGAAGTACTTGTAACAGGCCGTGAAAAACTGAGGACAAGAGCAGGCTATAGTACATCATTATCTGTGTTTCCTCTGCTTGTCTTTAGACATTAGTTACATGGATGGGGGACTGGTTTTTTCTTTCATGTTCTTTTATAGGTTTTTGAATCTGACATGTAAGACAACTTATTGTTTGCGCATTACGTATAATTTCGTGCACGTGAAGCCTTTAAGGTGCCTTTGTCACGTAACTAATGCCCTTTAATAATGTCTGAAAGCGGAACAACGGGACTTCATTGTCGAGTGGTTGACATTCTTCACTTGTGTTTTGGAGGTACCATGTTGGCTCTCGGCTCGAGGAATGGCCATCGCGGCCAAAGTCTGTTATGTATTTACACAGTTGCATCAAGTAAATACTGTCTTCCATGTACCCTTCGTTTCGTCACTCACAGAACGGCCCTGCAATTCGAAACTAGATAGACTAATCTACGCAGTTGGCGAAGCATCACCAAGTAATCCAGAAATAAAATGAAGTGGGGTAATGTAGGCTTTAGAAAATTCATTTAGATTTGTATTACGTCCAGTTTCTGGCGTATTTGCAGTGAAAGTTGCAAAATTGCATCTATTAAGTACAACGTGTTATTCCGTACGTCTGTCCGCTGTAAAAACAACTCGGGGACTGTTCGGTGGAGTTTCATGAAGTTTGATATTGGAGAATTTAATTAAAATTTATCTACATTTTCCGATACTCGTTAATACTTTCAACCAAAACAGTTTTTGTATGTACGATCTGTTTTAACATTCAGAAAAGCTCGACTTTGCTGACACAGGGTATTTAGCCCTGTGTGTTTTGTATGATTCACACGCCGAAAAATTATTTTATTTGGCGCATTAAGCAGTTTGCATTTGCAAATGAGAAACAGCGTGTTTTACATGCGTTGGGACGCGAATTTTTAAATATTATTTCATGAACCTCAAGCTTAGAGATATTAAGCTGTTCACAATTCTGGGTACTTGACACGAAGACGTGCAGGCATTTTCTCTGAATATCGCTGAATACGTATCGGAATTTAAAATATTTGAAAGATCCTGCGTAGAGAAAGAGTACGTGTTGTATGCACAGTGTACTTATTCTGTAAATCTCACTTTTTTCGAGATGTTTAAAGAAAATTCTTCGAGGTATTTGAAGACGTGGATTGTTGTGCTGTCATCTCAGACACTCGACGCAACGCGACTTGTTTTATGAAACTTCTTTACTGATGATTGTCATGGGGTGTTACACTGTGTAGTTTGCTATAAATTTATTTATATTTCGGTAGAACTAAACTTTTTAAGAACGCATTCCCTATCAGTTCTGCCTCCAGTTGATTCTGACTCTATAAATCACTGAATATTTCTTACTGGTCCTTGCATTTGGATTCGGCGCATCATGAGACTTCACCTACCCGGGATAATGCAGCACAACACGAATATGCACCACACGCGCGCGCGCGCGTACACACACACACACACACACACACACACACACACACACACACACAATGCAATGGTGAGATTTCAGCCGCGTTCCAAACTCTGAACATCTTCAGGACCATACATGACTTAAACTGCTGGGACATTGACTCTGAGGTCCCCGCCTTCTCCACTTCAAGATCTTAATACTGTATCACTTGATATTCATGCACCGTCAGATACACAGTTCCAAGCATGTGGGGGGCTTCTGGGCCTTCCACATGATTTGAGAAACGCAAGAATAATAGTCTCGTACTGCATGACCCGGAAGATGGAGGCGCTGCACTCCCCTTAAACGCCCATAAGTATTTACCAATCAGCACGACGTAACATTTCAGAAGACCTTCGGGTATTTTCTGTAGTCTCTTGCATTTGGCACTGAATGTGGTAGCTCAGAACACATGATTGCAATTAGTGTTTCTGTGTCACGCGGTGTGGATATAGAAACAAAACTAGGTTAGTGGACAAAATGAATCACCTTGCCGCCACACCTGTGGATTCGTGAAAGTTGGCGATCACACATCATGTGTGCAGCGGGGCTACTGGGGGGCGACACCAGCAGTCTGCACCAGTGCTAATTCCCCTGCGAAAATTTATAACAAATTTCGAAACTTCAGTTTCTCTCCACATTGTTCACTTGAGGAGTTGGCCGAACGAACAGAGACAAAAACATCGAGAGAAGGAAAAATGCAGACTGCAAAAAAATAAATAAATTGAATAAGAATTTAAAGTAAAAGAAAGAGGAAAAATATGTAAATCAGGCGAACAAAAAATCAAAGTAACGAAGTTCAGATTGAAATAATTATTCAAAAGAAAGAGAAACACGTAAGGAAACTAAATTGAGAGGAAACAAAGAGGAATGTAATAATATAGAAATAGGCGGAGTATCAGGGGAGATCAAGTAATGAGAAACACTAAAAAATTGTAGAACACGACAGAATAAAATGCTGTGGAATGGAAATGAGCGTGGAAAAAAGTAGGTAATTAGTATCTCAAAGCAGTCATCCCGAGTACAGAGTATGATAGATAAAAAACAACTGCAGAATGTGGAATATTTCAGCTATTTGGGTTCTATGATAATAAATGATGCTAGAGGTACACGTGCAATTAAATCGATGATTGCCATCACAAAAGCAGCAATCAGCAAGAATAAAGACTCTTTTCACCAGCAAATTGGACTTAAATTTAAGGAAGAAACCAGTAAAGTGCTATGCATGGAGCATTGCTTTATATGGTGCTGAAACTTGGACACTTCGGGAAGTAGATCAGAATTACCTGGAAAATTTTGAAATATGGTGCTGAAAAAGGATGGAGAAATCATTTGGACCGATCGTGTGAGCCATGGAGAAGTGTTACTTAGAGACAAGGAGGAGTGTCCTGCGTACAGTAAGAAGAAGGAAGGCTAACTGGATTGGTCCAATATTGCGTAGGAACTGCCTTCTAAATGACGTTATTGAAGGAAAGATAGAAGGAAAAATAGAAGTGATGGAAAGACGAGGAAGGAGACGTAAGCAGCTTCTGGATGATCTTAAGGAAAAGATAGGATACAGGAAATTGAAAGAGGAAGCCCTAGATGGCACCTTGTGGGTAACTTGCTTTGGATGAGGCTATGGACCTGTCGTATGACACACACCAGAATGAATGAATGAATGAATGAGTGAATGAATGAATGAATGAATGAATGAATGAATGAATGAATGAATGAATGAATGAATGAATGGCGGAATATGAGAAATTTGTTTGAAGTGAGAAATTTACACACATTTAATTCCTCAAATGAAAAATAGGGAACGAAGTCACTTTGAAAACCACGATGCCGGTGTGATGGAAGATAGTACTATAACCAGTTATAGAATGTGAAGAACTGGGTCCAAACTGGCAGGAGACAAAAAAAATTGACAGGTTTTCTTGAGTATGTTGACAACTTCTTAAATGGGTAATTATGAATTTTTAAAGGGCGGTCACTTAGTGAGGTATTTTCTTCGTTACGTTCTTAGTTAATGCTGTACTCAAAATCAAATTTGTTCTCCACATTTAATTACAACAGCAGGCATCTTTCATTATATTTATAATGCGTTGCATAGAGTTCTTAAAATATGCGCATTCTAACTTCTGAGGTGTAACGTCGTTATTTAATAATAATAATAATAATAATAATAATAATCGTGAAGAATCGATAGAAACGTTCAGTTCTAAGGCAAACCTCCGCATAGAGATCTAAAGCTGAAAACTCTCCTGCTGTCCAGTACTGTCATTATTCCACAAAACGTACCGCACGTCTCCCAAGGCGGCACCAAGTAGTAAAGTTTGTAAGAAAGTGTATAGTTTACACATCACAAATAATTTTGAAGAGCTACCACACGCTATCACAGCTTGAACCTCTCCTTTTTTACCATGGTCATCAAAAGGTTCAATGTTGACAAGGGCAGATACAAATTTTATGAATAAAGAAGTTCCACAACCAGATGAATCGGAGGACAGCGCTTCGTAATCAGTTTAAAATTATGTTTTCGTTCACGTATTTACTTTTTTCCTTGTTTTAAATTAGGAACTTGGACAAAGTGAACCAATACAAATCAAGACAGAACTTCAAACTGCAAATATGTATACAGTAGTTATATTTACAAGCCATGCAGTATTTGAGAAATTTACCTTTATTTGACGGTGCGCTGTTCTTATAAACCCCACGACTCTTACCTGAAATGAAAAGAAAATGTGTCAATTAGGAATCAGAAAAATTCAAAAAGAAAGCGAGCGATTGACGTTTTTCCCCCTGAGAGACAGACTGAAATACAAGATTGATTTATTTCTATGCCTTGAAGCTTATTGCCAGAAGAAACACAAAATGATGTGACAGTACTTCATTGCGAAGAGGTAATACCGTTGACACATTCGCCATTTCCCTCCTCGGTCTCGACTGCAGTGGCTGAACATTGTGTAAACTAATGACATTTAACCTTCATAAAACCTGAAATATGGATCCTCAGCTTTGCATTCAAAACATAAAATATTTCTGACGCCAAACAACAACCTGAAGTAATTTATTTTTAATTTCAATATACAACACCCCAACTGGGGTATTAAACGCAACTGTAGATATATTTAGCTCTTTAATCACACCAGAAAGTTACACTGCATTTTTTGGCAACTATTTTCGGCTCGGGGACTGAGCCACCATTAGGCCACTGCCAAAAACTGTGAAAAGGAAGCTCAGTATACAAACCGTCATCAAAACTCTACAGAAATGTACTGAAAATTATTAGTAAATTCTTTTAAAAGTTAATTTAGGGGTCTATTATGAGTTAGGTAGTTTAGAAAGAGTCTTTAGCCGTCATTATTTTCGAAATTTCTTGTGTAAAATTCATGTTTGTGATATTTATTGAATTGAACTAAATGTTATGAACAATAATTTGTTTGCTTTTCAAAGACAATTTTGTTTCTGCAGTAATAGGACAATGCGCTGCGTAAAACGACTCAGAATGCGCGTGGAAAATGTATGTACTCTAGATGTGCAGATTGTAGTGCAAACCTACAGGAAAGTTAGACCGAGGACGATCGAGTAAATGGAAAAAGACTGTGAAGATGGAAGAGTTGCTATTGTCTATATCATGCAGTGGAGAAAAAGATTTTTTATGTTGTTCTGTATATGTGGAGTAAGACCTCCATCCCACGAACAGGCCGAACATCCCCAACCTTGACGGTTTAAAACAGTAGAAGAAACGCGAAATTAATATATTCATAGTTCAGCCGATGGACATGTCTCATTAACGTCAGTGTACTTGGGTTTTTTCCTGACAGGTCTGTGCATCACAGCGTGATAACTTGCCCTGAGATTAAATTATTTTATTTGATAAGAATTTAAAACATTTATTTTCTTGTGTGACATATATATTGCTGGCTTTCGGATATTTGGTCTTTGTTATAACAAGAAGAATCTAATGAGAAAATTCAAGATAATATACTGGTGAATATAATGTAAAATAAATGTTTCGCTTTAGATATAATTGTTTTAAGCATCGAGAAACTTTGCATTGATGCTGCAATTGTAAGTTTTGTATTCTCTAAGCCATATTCGCCATTTTATCTGGATTAGCATTCGACTGGCACATTTATACAAAACAAAGAAAGTAACGATGATTGTGAGGGGAAAAGGGGGGCGTGTGAAAAGAGAGAGAAGGGCACAAGGATGCAGACATCGGAGACTTCGAGGCGTGTCTAAGCTTGTAAGTTCAAACCTTCCCTCTATTTTCATCGCTTTAGCATTGCATATACTGTGAGATGTTTATAAGTGGAAGGATGGAGTGTTGAGTGTGGTGAGAGTTGGAGACGTACGGGGTTTGGCACTGCAAGAGGCTTTACTCCGCCCCTATCGTTAGTGATACATGTAACCATCTCTGCCTACTCACTTCCTCTGAAAAGAAAAAGATACTGTTCCTCGCACTAGCCATTATGGCTGTGAAGACTAAAGCATTCCTCACCCCACAGAACTTACCACCCACAGAGTTCTCAGCCCTACTACTTAGTTGTTGGCTCCGCAGAAGTGAAGGATGTTCTGTTATAGTCCAAAACCAGACCGTCTGTTAAGAGTAAAGTGGAGAGGGTACTTCACGGTCAATTTGTTACAATTTACGTTGTTGTTAAGTGGAGTTCCTTACATGTTGTATAAAATAAATAATTAGTAGGATAAGAACTCTCAACAGAACTTACAAATGGCTGTGGTGGATTTCGATACCAGGCACCTGCTGATTGTACAACCTATGTTATACATACATCGACATTTGGGGATCTTACTGTCTCTCAGAGCTACGAAACCGATTTTCCTTGCATTTCTGCTTATTTAATTCACCCACTGAATCAATCACACCTTCGCTGAACCACTCAATCTATAAAGTGAACCATTCTTTCCCTCACACGTTCATTTGCTGAAACACTGTAGTAAGGTCACTTTCACATACTCCCACTCTTTCCACGCAGTCACTCTCTCTGAGTTACTGTCTCATAACATCACTTCAGCTTACTGCATCACTGTTTTCTTTGCACACTCGCGCAATCAGTCTTTCTGTCGTCTATTATCTGCTTTATTGAAACTCAAGCGCACGCTATCCCCTAAATAACACAGCAATATTCTCACTTACTGCCTATAATTCGCAGTAACGTTTTATATTACCTGGTTACTTCTCGATTCACACACACTCCCTAAACTGGTCACTCGCAGTACCACTTATACTTACTGAGTCACTACAGCTGACGCCCAAAATGCGAAACCAAAGGACTTCGCAAGAGAACAAGACAAACAATATCCGTACTAATGTAATACTGAGGCGCCTTCGCGTAACCACTGTTGCCGCAGAAAGCAGTAAGTAATTATTACGTATTCTGAGTGTGTCTGTAGCCTTAGATATCCAGCGTGCAAAGCGCATGCGCCGTATTATACTGTCACCTGTTCCCTTTTTGGGTCTACCATATTTTTCGACATTATCTCATAAACGGCACGGTTTTCGGAAAATATTTATTGAACATAAAATGTATGTTTTGATTTTCTCTGCAACTTTCGTACGAAACATTCCTCGTTCTGAGAAGAATTCAGCGAGATATTATCGTAAATGTACTTAGGTCTTCGTGTAAAGTGCCCGTTATTAACGAAAGTGGAATTTTCTGGACAGATTTTTGACAAGTGTTAAAACATCACATCAAATTTAACGAAAATCCTTCCAGTGGGAGCCGGGGTGTTCCGTGCGGACGGACGGACGGACGGACATACATACATACATACATACATACATATATACATACGTACATATACACATACATATATATACATACATACACAAACATACACACATACACATACATACATACATACATACATACATACATACATACATACATACATACATATATACAGACATGCATACATACATACATATGTACAGACATACATACATACATACATAGATACATACATACATACATATATACGTACATACATACATACATACATACATACATACATACGTACATACATACATACGTACATACATACATACGTACGTACGTACGTACGTACATACATACATACATACATACATACATACGTACATACATACATACGTACGTACGTACGTACATACATACATACATACATACATACATACATACATACAGTTAATAGTCGCTTTTCACAACTTTGCGAACGCGCCGAAAAATGCGTCGTCCTTGTGCTAGTTAAGTATGTAACTGCAGTGCAGCAGTTCAAGGTCGTTGTAAAGTCGGCAGAGACGACGTATGACGGATATTCTGTCTTTACGGGCTCTTCGCGGGAAGTGCAGCAGTTCGCATTGCTATACACGTCTGATCGTCTTACGTACAGAGGGTTGACACTGCAGGGAGAAACAGGGCTGTAGATGGTGTACTCTGGAGTATGAAGTTTTTACCAAGGCGTAGAGAAATTATTCAGAATGGAGAGAGAAAGTAAATTGAACAAAAATTTAATTGTAACAAAAAAGATAAGAAAAGATTGGAAGAAAGGGGAAGGAGACCGAAAATGTGTTTAGCTTTGGAGCTGAAAATTTTAAATTGTGGTCTTATTCTGTAAGGTTTCGACGTGGAATGTGAGATTTGAATTTTACGATGATCTTTTAACTTACGTAGGAACTTGCTGCCTAAATTCCGTGCTGTAAATAAAATTGTAACATACTTCTGTTAAACTCTTAAATGGCAGGTAAAATTTTTGTATTAATGGATACGCATAGTGATGGCCATTGTTTCTATTTTGGCACAGGAAATTAAAAGGAAAGTGACGGGTTTCCCTGCTGGTAGAGAAACTTCAGATGTAACTTGTAATGGAGATAAGAGTGAAACGTATTGTTGAACCTGACGGTTGCAATTTTTAGGTTTTTGTGGCAGAAAACACGGAAGAAAGAAGAAATACAGGAAGAATGGTGAAATATGAATAGAAATCTACAATTTCTGATGGTCTGGGATGTCGACGGATATAGGAGTAAGAGAATGGGGTTGTCAGTGATTGATTCAGCACAGCTAGTGCAGTGTGAAAGTTAGAAGTAAAAAATAAAAGCGCTGTGTTTCCATATATTGTCATCTCCGGGATAAATAAGAGCGGGTATACAGCAGCTGTGGTCCGACATTCACGCAGTCGAGAGCTCTGAAGTGACGTCACAACATATGATTTTGGTAGCTTATGATTATGTTGAGATCTGCGCTTTTCTGGGATATTATGCAGCGTTTAGTGGTAGTTCTGTACAGACACTTCGGAATAACCTATTCGCCCCATCTTCAAGGGTTAAGAAATCCCTTGAAGATGGGGCAGATAGGTTGTCTCGGAAAGTACTGGAAGCAGTGCATATGAAGGATTTACCACATAAAATTTTAATGAAATTTCTATCTCTTTTGGACATGAAAGTCAGAGTTGTACACATGGCTACTTCGGTTTTCATCACGGGAGTTCAAATCTCATAATGCAGGAATTTCCGCATTCTTTCCTACGTTCGATACTTCTTAATGTTCACTTTTACTACAAAAGTTAACCAACTGTTGGAGGAGGGGGGAAAAGGACGGAAAGAATAAAAAATAAACGTAAATGCATTTTAGGACTGTCTCAATTTTAATTGTTCAGAAAACCGTCAAGTTTCAAACACACGTATTTATCTAAGCTATATATGTTTACTTCTGCTTTAAACATTTATTATTCAGACCAGACGCATATGCTGTTCCTACAGCGGCCTATGATGATTAGCGTATGTTGTAATATAATTTTATTTGAATTCATTATTATGTGTACAGTTTTTTCTTCCACTTGGAGAAAAAATACACAAACTACTTTACGACAAAATAATGCGGGAAACTAGTCGAATTTATTAAACGAATTCAGTGAGGAATGCGGAGGATTATATCCTGTGCGATTTAAAAATGTATAATTAAGGAAATTTAAATGTGCAATTCTGATACTTAACATCTGTTATTTACATTTATGACTACAAAATTATCTGTGTAGGTAGATTAGGAATATGTGCAAAAATGGTGCAGGAATCCTTGTTTGTAATTTACTACTTACAAAACATTCAACCTGCTGAATCTTTGAGGTTTTATGTGACGGATAATTTTAATATGGGACCGCTGTAGACATGTTACTAATGAGTACCCCAGAGAAATAAAATAACAGACCCTAATAGTATAACTAACATTGTGTAATACATTTGCAATTGTAAACAACTACAAAGAGTGTGTCCACAGTTGATGAAATGGTATGACAGTATCAGAAGAGTCCGGCACACAAAGATTCGAACTCAGCTCGGTGTTATTTTGTACGTGCATTTAATCTTCCGAACAATCCTATTAGTTGTTTATATCTCTCTCCCCGGCCCAATAATTGACCGGTGATTATTTCGGTGGCGCGTACATCCGCTGTTCTGTAGGCATGTGTGTAGTGGGACACACAACATGTTAGCACAAGCACTCGCCATCTTTGTGTGGACTGGAACAGCTTTCCACGTTTAAAACTGACGTTTCGATAATCTGTTACCACATTAATGTCGAGAGCTATCCATACGTCACATGAAATGTATTTTGACTGCCGTGTGAAGCTATGCTAGCTCGTTCAGGAATATATTTTGATGGGATGGATACGGATAATTATATTCAAAGCCTCATACCAACAATAAATACTGTATTACGCATTGATGGCAATATTCACTCTGTTTGTGACAGTATTCCGTTCTTCGAGAATGTGGGTGATGTGTGTATGCTTGTAAACAAAAGACACAAGGTTTATAAATGGCTGTAGACGTTATGTAATGCGGCACAGTGAACTTTCTGTAACTAGGAAAGGGAGAGTGCGGAATCTACTCTTCTCAGCAGCGTCCTGAATGCAAAACCCCAGTCGTAATCAAAATGCAGGGACTAATTTGTTATAGGCTTATACCTAACATTATTAGGGTAACTAAATCAAGGTACCTAGTTGGGCGGAACATACGCCCATAGCGTGCATAGGTGAGATGGAAAATACATGCTATGATTTAGTATGACAACCGGAAGGGAAGGGACCACTCGTAAGAAAAACAAGTATGTGCAGTATTTATTAAAACGGGGTTTTAAGAAGACATTAGAGTGTTGTGAAGCAGTTTAAACTGGATAATATCCACTTCATGGCATTTGTGAATACGGTGACGAGATTTTTTATACAAGGAGGCCTATGCGAGCATATTTTCACGACACTAAATAATAAGTATTAAAATACTGTGTACACTAGAATATGTCATATATGATTGCAGACTCCGAGCAAATTGTCGAAGAAAGTTTCGTTCCAAACTGCAACATACAACATTTCAGGTAACATGATATCTGGAAAGGCTATTTATGCATTTCTTTTAAACCACAGATTTGAAAAAATTATGCAGGATTTAACACTTACGATTTTATATAGCCTCATGTAACACGAATAATCATGGATGTGCATATACAAGGTTGGTCGTGGTTATTAATAACTTCATGGATTCTGCCATGTGGCCTATTCCAACTTCACGAACTTCTTCTATTATCGTTTTTGGTACTTTCTGTATCCCTTCTTCTCTTCGGTTCTAAAATATACGTTTATAAACTATGCGATCCGTATGCATCCTTCACGCGAGTTCACAACAGTTCGTTCTGTTTTCCTTTATGATTCCGATGAAATTCCGAACATTTAGATTTAGCAGTATTTTAAACAGGAGACACATCCTCTTATGTTTTACCAAGCGACACACAAATTACAAAGATAACGGTTGATCCCGTGAATATAAATGTACAGTTAAAATGTACGGGGGTTTTTATACTTATAAAAATGCAAACATTACGTGATATTTGACGGTTATAAATATATGGCCTGTGCGCTGACTTGAAGCTAATTTGTGTTTGCAAGTCTGTCTAAAGCCGATGGAAGTTTCAGTGTGAAGTAGTATACTCGTGTTTGAATGTACCCATCGACATTACTACCAAAAACATGCCTTCGCTCGTCGTGTTAAAGTTGCGTTTTCGTGTTTGATGTCGCTTAGTTACGTTACATCTGTTTCTAGAAGTTTAGTGACAATGTAGGTTTTTCAGTCCCTTGCAATGTCGGCACGAAAATTGTCTTCTGAACATCGTACTGAATGAGCGGTCGGGCCGTCTTAGTTTAGTGATGAACCATTGAAGGCTAGTTAAATGCGGATTCTGTAAGTTTCTATAAATGATTGGTCAAAGCCTAACATTTCACAGGAGCATGATTTACACAACCGTCGAGCTGAGTACGCAATTTGATCTGAAGTTACTGGAGAGCACGTCTTTAACCTTGTATCTCTTTGTCTCTTAATTATGGAATTATGGTAAGTGAAGCTGGTTCATTTGTAGGCGCAATTAGATAAGATAGAAAATGTAACAAATTGTAATATTTGAAGTAAACACTTTGTTATAATAGTCCTAGTCTTTTCCCCACTTCTCTGACTCTGTACATTTTGAGGAGCTTTTTAGAACTTTTGGCATTATTGAGGAAAGCCTGGATACTGAATAGTAAGGACAAAAACTGGACGGAGTGCACGCCGAGTTGACATTCTGTGTAATGCCTTTATGTAATCTGTTTTCGTGCTACTAAGCCGTATCTATGAACATTATATTAGACGCTTATATGACCTTTGTTACGTTTCAAAAGATCAGATCAGTGCAAAAATACAGACATCAGAAAACCGTTACATGTTTCAGAGGTTTGAAAACAAAAGTGGAATATATTACGAAATGGCAGCTGAATGAAGACAAATAGAATAGCAAGGCAAAAACTAGAACGCAAAGCAAAGGCACACGTCATGGCTGTATGACACAAGATAGAGTTCATGCCCATGTACACCTGTAGCATTAGGACAGGTGATATAATCTTACACGTTATATGCTAATATGCTACTGTATGTTAGCAGTAGAAAGCGTCGTTAAATACCACGCTTTATGCTGACAACCGCATTATATCTAACTATATAAGTAGCTATGTTGACTGATTATCTAGACATGTCTTTTTTAGATATCGTTTAAAAAACTGTCTTAGGCAAAATTTAGAATTATGAAACATCGGATTTCCGGTAACTTGGAAAATAATTCACTTCTAATTATCTAACTAACCCTTTAAGGCCAAGTAGTTGGTTTATGTTCCACGAAATTGAACGTTCAAAAATTGTCCTTTCCGCCTGCAGAGTGTTTTACCGTGACTTTTATAGATCTCGGATCAGGTAACGATTATTTCCGTGTACAGGATTAACTGATTGGCTTTTGTAACATAGAGGGTGTGTTTACTGCGCGGTAGGAACTGAATCTTTAAGTATGATATAGTCTTATTTTCATCTTTAGAAGCTGAAGTAATCTGAGATGGAAAATATATTAGAGTGTTTGTTACTGGCAGGGATGCAATAGTTCTCGAATCGTGGCCTTAAGAAGAAGGTATTAACGAAACTGCGAAATTGTTGCTCACTATAGCTCCAGGAAGGAGCAGCGGACCGGACTGATTTACAAGGAGCATTCAGTTCTAAAATTTTGAAATAATAAACACCTGTCACATGGGTAAAACATACATTAATTCCATTATAATGCCCAGTACCTAATTCGGACAGGTGTCGCAAATTCTGATTTGTGTTAACAGAGTGTTATGACACGGATTATACCGAGTCGGGAATGTGCTGCAATCCACATTCTCGTATTTTGTTTTAGACTCAGAACATTAAAAACTTAATTACTTATACTGAGGATTCGAATTTTTAATATCCTTCAAAGTATAACATTTTTATCTCAATTTATACGTACACAGACTTACAACAGTATTTATTCTGCAACAGACTGTACGTGTCAGTTACTTTAAATTAATAGTGGCGCAGCTCTATATTACAAATAACACCGTAATATCGTCTTCGCAGTGAATGGGAACCTTGTGAGGCCTTCCCGCGTGCAGGACGTCGTCTTCAGTCCCTTACACTAAATGGCACTAACCTATTGGACGCTACTCAGCAGGGCAGTTGGGTGCCAGGTGTGAATGTTTTTGGGACGTAATGAAGAGTGGTCCAATGCAGAAGTAGCTTATGGTAAAAGTCGCATTCTGACATTACTGTTCTGGAAAGGTCTTCTGTAATAACTTCACAGCAATGAGGATTTTATACATACAGAAACTTTACTATTGATTAAGTATCCTTAAGTAATAAATAGGTGTGAAAACTTATGTGAGAAATAGCGTTTGTTACATAAAGAATGGTAGGGTTGTAAAATCACACAGATTATTATGACACAAAGTTCCATTAAGGTTATGATCTCGTAATTAGTGACACCGTATATTCCTGTCAGTGACACCTACATTCACCGGTTAGACTGAACGGCGTCATACCCCAGAATTCCTTAACCTGGCCGCACACCGCCGTGTAAACACTTCAATATACGTTTTATTATTTTACCCATTGTTCCCTCCACAGGACGTTAACTAAAAAGCAGGAGAGACGAACTTATACTGGTGTTGAGATGGGCTTAGTAAGGTTGATATTCATATAAATATGTACACTTGTATACCGGAACTATGTACTAGCTAAAGTTTATGAAAATTTATTGAACTCTAGAAGTAACCACCCTACTTATTCCCTATGTAAAAACTCCATTCTAATTTACTAACTAATTAACCGAGTGTTAGCTAATGACGTATCCATGTATTGTAGCCAGCGCATCAGGGTCTGCCTAAATTATTCCGACGGTCAAGATATTTGTTGCTATTTAGAAATTAAAATGTTAGATATTTTATCAATATTTTATTTCCTTTAATAAGGTCTGCGTGTCCCAAATGTAACAAGAAAATTTCTATTTACTGGCTGCAGTAAGTTTCTTGAAAATTTACTGGCAACACCACAGATTAAGGAATTCTCTGGAACCCGAAAAATCAGTTGGTTTAATATGGTCAATTGTGTTAAGGTACTCGAACCCAATGCATGTAGTCACTTTCTGTTTCTTTGAATTACATTGCAGTATTTTTATACCACTTACGGTGAGGTTTCCTAAGTGGTCTTTTCATTTTAGTTTTAAGACGAAAATTTTGTATGGATTTTCTATCAATGCATGCGTTATGTAGGCCAATGTTCCAGCGAGGGAAAGAAATTGCCTTGTGGGAGGTACCATTCATGCAGGTTCTCATTTGCACTTTATGTCTCTTAGATGTGGTTTCACCCCTCACTGTTCTGTGAAGCCACGTTTCGGTTCCCTGTAAAGCAGCAGTTAACAGCAGAGGAACCGGCATAGCTCAGTCGGCGTAGTGACTAAGCTACAGTCTAGACGACCGAGGAATAGTGGTTTGGTTTGTTCAGGGGTTAGACATTCATCGTCTTTAAAGTGTCCAAACCGGCTGGGGCACCTACCCAGCCTCCTACTCAAAGGGCTCCGGGGCTGTTTCCGCCGGGTAAAAGCGGCCAGTAGTGCCTTTGCGGCGGAGGCAGGTATAACCTTAACATTATAAATTTGTGGAGTCTGACACTTAGTTTTTCGACAAGAAACAGGAAGACAGAAGACTTTAAACGAAAGGTATATAATATTCTAGTCTTCTGGGATGTGACGCTGTGTACCGACCTTTCAGAAGAACTTGCCCATCCATCACATACCATTATGACGGAAATAACAAGTTTCTCTGAAATCTTACACACACCGGCCAGACTACACGGCGTCACGTCCCAGAAAACAGCCGTCTTCGTAGTTATCGCCATGGGAACCGCCAGTCATGCTAGGGTACGTATGTACACAGGTTAGAAATCTGTCCAATTGTCTTTGCTGATGCAGGTTTAGCATCGTTACTGAGGCTTAGAAATTCCGCGAGCGGTTGTTAAATACGTACGTTGTTATAGCGGAGTAACCGTGTTTGTTTAGAAATCCATTCTACAAACTCATTTACAGTAATCCCGGCAGACAGCGCTGCTGTGACCTCGTTGTGTTGTTTGCAAACTTGTTGTAATCGTTTACCTGGACGAACTGGTGTTCCACCTCGAGGGACACTTTCCAGAAATATATTCCAGGATAGCTGTGTTTCAGAAACAAGTAACGTCATCTGTGATGTGTGTGAAATTGCTTGGGTTCTGAGTAGTCTGTTAAACCTAAAATATCGTTACATTTTAAAAATTTACTTGGAAAAATCTTTAGGCCAGGGAAAACATAACAGTAATTTCCCAGTTTTAACTTACCGTATTCCTTGGTTTGAAAGAAGAAAGTGAATTGGGGGTTTTGTAAGAAAAAAATTGATCAGGAAAATATCCGGAAGAAGTAAATGGGTGGTTTAGTATGTAATAAGGAACTTATGTTATTTGCCGAATGGAACCTTGAAATGAAGCTGCCATAATTTTGGTTATTTATACTGTGTGTGTATATATATATATATATATATATATAAGTTTTATGTTGTTTCTTATACAAACTGTGCACATGTTCTTCTTCTCTGATGAAGAACGGGGGTGAAGGATATTTGGAAGCAATATTTGGACCTTGGAGTCATGAAGTCACAGTCCTTAAATTGCAGTGTTCTGCAATGTCAAATGAAATCAGAAGGTAATGACAAACGGTGCCTTTACAGGATTTAGCACAGCATTGTTTCTACGGTGTAACTATCACTCGTAGTTTGTATTTGAGGGATCTCGGCTTGAAATCTGTGCCCCGACACCAGGTACACTGACTGGGAGTTTTCGTTGTAATCGGCAAGTCCGAAGGAATAGAACTTGACGTCATGCCACGGCAGTTATTTCCAGGCTATTTTCAGTTTATTTACTGAATATCAGTTTACAACTCTCAGACCAACAAAATACATAATACTGTTCCCAGATATTATGTATTAAAATATAACTTTCTGATATTTAATTTAAACATGTAAGAAACAATATGGTGTATTTTGTTGGTTGAATGTTGTCAGTTGCTTATCGACAGCGCACGGAATGAACAATATAAGGTTTACAAAGTGTGCTATATGGTTTTGAAGTTTACAGACAGTGGATTCTTACTGTTACTCCTTTTTGACTCCATTTAAATTTTATGCATATTCTATTTTAATCAGATAAATGATAAGTTCATTTGGATTGCCTTAATAAAACTAATCGTTTTACAGTTTGTCGCTTTTGTAATCTGAGCCATTGAAAGTGTCGTTCAGTGAAGTATAAATATTTGAATGAAGGAATTAATTAATTAATTTAATTAATTAATTAAAATTGAATAGATTTGGATTGAAGTTTGATTGACTTTTTGAAGGCACATTACTATCGGTAGCTTATACCGTGCTCGTCGTTCACACCGGGCTGCATTAACGAGGCATTCTTTACTAATAATCTATGCCACAGGCATCTTCTCAACGCCCAGGACGGGGTTAAAGTAACAGGAGGTCAGAATTTTCTCTGAGTGCTATCCGCCCCAAAGTCGTGATTCGAACGCAGATGCGTATTGATTTGTCATCGCCCCTGAATTATGCTACCGGCCACACCAGCCACCAAGCTAGCAATATCACAGATCTTGGCACTTGACAACATTAGGCGCAGTGTACCAGTTTGACTCTGTACTTACACACGAACGCTAATCATAACCTGGAACGACTGTTCAGAATGGGTGAAGCCCCAGAGCGTATCGTGGCCATGGTGCGTGACGAAGCGAAATTACTTGCGCACGAAAGGCGAAGTGGATAATGACGAAGCTGTGTCAGTAAGAATGTTTCTTACAAATTGCACGTAACCAAAATCGTTGTGGCAGAACCCGAAGGTTCGAGTCCACCGATTCTGAGTTAGTTCCAACTGTCTACTCAAGTCACAATTTTTCTGTCTCTATTCGAAATTCACTTTATGACCCAATATTCTTCTAGGCCCTGCATGTAGAATTTTTCAAGACGTTTCACAACGAAAATTTTATATACATATGCACCCTTTGTTTTCCATATATCATCTGCTTGCCCTGCGCAATCATAGCCTATTGATTTCTCTGTTCTGATGGTTAATAATTTTAAAGTTTGTATTAAAGCCGTCCAAGCTGAGATCCCAGTCTTTCAGCTATTAAGCATGTGTTCCATACATAGAGTCGGTCTGCTTTTACTGCAACCCAGAGTAAATTAATGGTCTTGTCAAAGCAGTCAAATAAGGAATTTAAGTTTGCGCCGCACTTTGAGGTCTTAGTGATAAAAGAAAGAATGTGTAAAATATTTTGGCGAAGAAATATCACGAAATCTAGCCACTAGGAGGCTCTAGGAGGCGACAGTAAAACACGGGCATGAATCTGAAGGCAGATGTTGTGGGGCAGGCTCAGCATATTTATTATAAGCCCGCTGAGTGAGGGGATGGGTGGGGGTATTCATTGTTAGCGGTAACTGACCTTGCAGTTGTACTTCACACAGCGGCAGTTGCTTTCAAAACTGTGTTGGTTTCGTTGATGAGGTGTAATTATACTGAGAGAACAGAATTCTCTTCATATTAGGGTAATGCTTGCCGTTTGTGCTGCACGTTAATTATGCCCGAGGTTTCGTTTTTCTTGACAGCCACAAAGGCAGAGATTATTATAATTTTACCTGTTTTGAAATGTCTACAATTTTAACCACATCTCTTAAAATGTGGTGCAGTTTGTGGATCAGAATTCTAAGAACTCTTCTGGCTTAATAAGCAGTGAAGAGAAACTTGGAAGCTGCATACACGCAGAACTTATTCCGAGGGAATATTTATAGACAGCAGAAGAAATGGTGTTTGTTTGCATATGAATCTGTGAGAATTGTTTTGTCTCCATGTAGATTCGAAAAATAAGTGTTAGCTTTATACAACAAACAATGAATATTTGTATGTGGTGAACAGAAATAGAAAAGAATTTTAAGGTTACGCATAACTGTCTTTTACTGTTGTGTTTTATTCACAGTAATATTGTTGAAAGTGAATTATACGTTGGAAGTTGTTTTTTGTTCGTGTTCTTTGCATCACATCACGAATGTGATCATTTCTAATTTTTGCACTTCCAAATTTATCCTTATTATCGTTCCGTTTCTTCAGTCTTGTTAATAAAATTGTTGTCATGTGTATTATGCATGAACTTAATGACAAATTTTTGCAGGTTGTGTGAGACGATGCAGGTCTTATAACGCCGGATGCTTTACAGGTTAAAATTGTTTAAACTCTAAGCCACAGATACGAATAAGCTTAGTTTATGTTATTTTCCTATATGCATAAAGCGGCACACGATGGCGCCGTTGGTTGTGACACTGCGCTACAGGCCGGTAGGTCGCGGGTTCGATTCCCGAGGGGGTCATTGAGATTCTTCATTGACTTAATCCTTCCGGCCACACTGTGGGTTTGGGGTCGACTCAGCCTCTAACAGGTAAAGGCGGCCTTGCCACTTTCATGTGCTGAGTGTCTAGAAATTCTGGGAGCCTTAACCTCCTGGAGCCCTATGCGCCTGTCCAGGCCTGTATAGAGATAGCTTTCCGTACACGTCGTAGTCTTTATTAGTACTCTAGTACAAGAGGAGAGTATTTTTACTCAGTGGGCATTAATAAGTTTTTTCTAAATCCTGCTTAACAAGGAAACGTCTTTTGAGGGCGTGCTGTTTCTGAATTATTTGTGACATTATTTATTTATTTGTTATAAATCTAGTTATATATTTCGACATTCACGTAGGTGATCTGGTGGTAATTAGTTAACGAAGTAATCAGCTAGGGAGTCAGTCGTATAGTCTGTTTCATTTAATATTGAACTCTTTGGTCTGTTTGAAGAGAGCACTTAATTAAGATGTGGGTCTGGAAATACCGACTGCCGGTGCACAAATGGATTTTAATACCAAATTTGGCTAGTCTGTGCGTTTTTGTACTGCAGGGTTCATAATCCCAAATCCTTCGCGTAATTCTTAACATTAAACTCAGCTTGAAAGAAGCGGTGCTGACCATAATCCCTACGCTCCTTTCGTAACTGAATATTCATACCTTATAAAACTTTTTCATCTGTCGAAAACTGGAGGCAATTATTCGGGTACATTAGAAACGAAAATAAGCTACAAAGTGCTAAATAAATAATTCCACGGAGCAGAGTCCTTCCTGAGAAGCTAACATGTCTTCAGCTAGTCAAGCAAGTCCCCGCATTTTATGGAATTTGAAGGTTCATTACCGCATTCACACGCGCCCGCCACTTATCCCTGTCTAGAGCCTGATGTAAAGTGCTACCAGAAATAAATATAACGAACACATTTCATATAAATATATATGATTTCATTATCTCGCCCCTTGAATCCGTAAACGTTTGTGTTACAAAACAACTTATCTTTCTAAACAGTGCCCCTCCATCCTAATACACAATATTGTGACTTTTTCGAAACGTTTTTCTAGTACGTAAGGGGATTGGGGGGGGGGCAGATAAGAAAGAATGAAATGTGTAAGTTAAATAAAATTCTAATTGGTTGATAGCGCG
>BLKM01011744.1:3061994-3092659 GCA_013340265.1 Coptotermes formosanus
CCCCCCCGGAGAGAGAGCTGAAAGAAAGAAAAAATGAAATGGTTTCTACGTCAGTTGCAAATGTTCTGTAGAAAATTTAGTATCAGATTTTACTACGGGGGATGCTGTCGAGGGAGTATGAGTTTGGTGCAGTTCCTGCATACGAATTATTTTTATAGAGGGGAAGCAAGGCAGTGGGTTTATTGTAGGTGGCGGCAATGGGAATAAGATCAGAAGAAAATCGTCTGGAGAGTGGAAGTAACCCTTTTTATAGGGATTATTATTGGATGTCAGGTCTTCCCTTATTCGAGAATTGTTTCAAGAATCTCCTTTTTAATATGCTGGAAGTAAAATATTTTGTCTTGGTATAGCACATCTAACACTTGGTAGTCCTCTGTGCTTTCTTTAACTTCTTATTTGAATCGTGTACTAACTTAATGTATATTCACATTAATTTGGTAAAGCACAGACAAGCGACATCACCACACCAAAAGCATCTACATGGAAACAAATAACAGAGCAACTAAAAAATTTGATTGGATGGGAAGACAAGATGAACATTCATCAACTGACAGCTACAAAAGAGGCAACAGTTTAGATTACCGCAGAAAGTCGTAACTACAATAAACTACACAACAAAAGAATGTGAAATCTTCTAATATAAAATAAACTACGCGAAGTCAAAATACATTGAGGCTTTATTCGCTGTTGCTGGTCGACTTCGAACGGTATGTAAGTTTGCCAAGAATGTCATGTATTTTAAAACTTACGAAAGAATCAGGGTTTAATTCTTCCAGGATGTTAGGCCGTGATGCCTGGTACATATTTTCAGACGTTCGAAGCATCCCAGTGCCTTCTTCTTCAGGTTCATGTAACTTTGTTCCAGGTCTGCTTGATCCTTAAAATGAAGGATCTACCAATGTAACCTACTGTAATGGCTGTAGTGTTAGTGTTGAAAAAGTTGCAGATACACTGAATGTGTAGAGTTTACTACACACTTTACGTTAGTTTAATTTTTTTCCCGTGGCACAACAGACCGTAGTGGGCCACGGCTTCCTCATTATCGAGGGTTCGTTATCACACTCACTTAGACACACCACACTTTACGTTAGTTTACCAAGATGTATGGAAAGTTAGTGAAGAACTTATAACATTGCAAGATAGAAGAGTGTTATTATATCCTAGAGCAGAGGTGCACAAATTTCTCAAAAATATAGGAGCCACCTAAAAATTCTAGGCTTTAGAAATGTGAGAAGAATGCAGTCCAGTACTGAAGATCCACGAAAATTAAAAGCCACCATACAAAATTTAAACGTCACGGCGTTCTGGCGCCTGGAAGTTTTAAACTCCTGCATTAAGGAGGTATAATTTATTTTTCAATATGTCTGTTTTAAACAACGTCTATTCTCTGCATTTATAACATCTATAGAATGACCGTAGCGATGTCTACTGACTCTTATGTGATTTGAAAAAATGTTGGTCCTTGGTCGAAACTAGGCAGGCACGATACCGCCATCTGGCATGCGTAGACGTCAGATTGTCTTGCAGTATACGCCAGCATTCAGTGTTCAGATCGGACCAGTGATAGGCACAGTGTCAAAGCAAGTGCTGAAGGGAGGAGGTGTAAGGAGATACAAATGTTGAAGTGTAACTATTTATTACGCATAGCATTGCGAGATTAGTGCATAAACGGCGCATTGCAAATTCTGTGCGAATACAATACTTTGCGAAAATTGTGCTCTGATAAGAACCAATGCCGCAATAACAATGCCGCTTCTTTCCTCTGGTAGGATAAAAGTTTTAACAAAATTCATACGTTCATTTAAAATGTAAATTGAGGAACTCAGCAACTGTGAACACAAAGTTCGGTTACTGCAAAATGAATTTTAGAAAAACCGAAACACACTTTATTATGGGAAGCAGAATAAAGTGGCTGGTCCTGAAGGAGCCGGCATAACGAAAATTGCTCTGATTTATTTAATATGGCAAGGGCTGTCCACTCAGTTTGAATATTTCCTTCTGAAGTACGTGTGGAGAGGAAGAGACACGTCGTGGCTTGAAGTAAAAACAGCATGAAACGTGTAAATCTATTTCTTACGAAAGCTGGCGGTCAACGACCAATCCTGTCTAGCCGTGGCCAGTTATAATGTTTTAGCTAACGGATTTGGGTTACAATACGCTGCGCCACTTTCTATGACGAAACCTTTGTGAAATATTTTACATATTGTATTTTAAATTTCCAACAGTATTGGTCCTAGCTTTCATCTTGTGTATTAGTATCAGATACTTACAAGTTAAACGTTTGATCGTACCTTACCTTACTTTTCTTCGGTAACTGTTGTGTTTAATGCACCGACGATGCCCTTGATTTGTATGCAAGAATTGGGCCTATCGGATCACAGCTGCCGTATTTTCTATTCTGGATTAGAATTTTTTGAAGCTTAGTAGGTCTAACGTATTCCAAGCTTTAGTAAGCAATAACTCTTTTTAATATGTTTCGGTAGAGCTACCGCACTGAGTGGAATTTTCGAGAGTTTGTCTCACGAATTCCTAACATAGTTCACGACGGTAGAGTTTCGAGTTCTTGACGTCTTGGCCTTTATATTCTGCCCAAAATCACTTTCCTCGACTTAAGAAATGCTCTTAGTGCACCCGTTCATATTACTTCGAAGAACATTAGAATATATTACGTGTTCATCTAATCGAAAGCCATTCGTAAATATCCACAGTCATTCTTTTGTATTTTTCCTGCTTTGCTGGACTTCATGAAATCGGAGACTCGCATGAATAAATTAAAGCAATATGTAATACTGGTGTGTTTACCCGCACAAAGATGACAGCTTGACAAATAATGAGTAACAAAGGCCTTTTTTCGTGATCAAATGATAATTTGTTTTCAATGGACAGATAAATAATGTTCTCTTAACGTACATTTACTTCCTAGGGTGATATTGATTTAGTTGAGCTGGAGACTCATCCCTTTGGATGTGTCTGCTAACACCAGGATTTTACCAGTGCACATACATAATATGGCTAACGCACCTAATGAGTACAGTTTGTATACATTATTTGTTATATTTTGAGAGGCTACAGCCTCGTTCAAGTTATTTATAGTCCATCGATCCTATGTGCAATCTCGTTCTTCCCCTCCCCGCATCCTCAGTACTAGCTTCTTCACCTGGTTTTCCCATCTGCGTTTAATCTTGTGGGCCAGTGTACCTAAATTTCTCAGGTCTTTGACCTTTTTACCATTGAGTATTTTCATGAAAAGTTTTCTTAAACAAATACGTAACAGTTATACCAATCACTTTGCTCTGATTCATTGTGTGGAAATGCTTCAGTCATGCGCAAGAGTTCAATTGGTTTTAGAGTATGTTATTTACGCCGTTCCATACTCAAAATTTACATACAGTGTAGTACAGTAGGAAATAAAACATAACTGTTACTGCTTACATTTGCAGATGAAAGCGACACGATCTTTCGAAACGTCTTAAACCACTCACCCAAGGACACAAAACTCTGAACGCTAAAGATGACGTCAGAGATTGTATGCAACTGCGTTCATGCACCAGTCGGCAGACTTTCCTTTCACTCGTTTGCAACTTGTAACTTCGCCCACAAACCAAGCATGTTTACGTGGGATTAGGGAAGACATTTGGGGAAAGACACTAATATTTTAAGGCCTCCTTAATCATGTAGTTACTGACGGGGAAACGGAAACTAAGTTAATAATCTGACCTCATCTGACCCCGATTCAAACCGATTGCTTAAAGAATGGAAATAGGCGCGTTCCGACTTAATATTCGTGGCCCTATTACATGAAATGTGAATTTGATTTAGTATCATTTAACACCTGCGTCTGAGTCTCCGGTTCGGTGCGTATTCAGGTGCTTTATAATTCACCAGTTTTCTGAAAAGGATATGAAATTTCTCGCTTCGTTAGAGAACATGGTATTATATACAGGTGAATGTTCTGCAATAATACGTACTATTGCTTAGCAAGAATCAGCTGAATTTAACATGTATTGCACACAGTGAACTGCCTGCTATTGCCAGTCATTAGGTTCTGCATGGACAGGCCGTCCAGAATTAATGCGGTTAAATTTAGCAGAATTCTGTGGAGCTCGGTACGTTATGGGTCAAAATGAACAATCCTTAGCTAAATTGTACGCATAATGAAACATTGAAACAGAGGAACCCTAAGGATTTTATAACACAAGTATCGGAGAATTGGAGGCGTTTTCGGATGTATGCGGATTGCGGGCGTTACTGCAGATTTTTGGAGGCGATAAATTCATCTGAAATTTGTATTTCAGTTAGTTCTATTCACTATGGGCTCTACAACTACGGGTATGTATTGAATTTTGAAACATGAACTGCGGATTAGAATATGTGAATAAAAGTAACTTATGTGTTAGGAATAATGGAAACTTTACAAGTTAACCCCGTATTACGGAATTATTCAGGAGTTTTATAGAGTTTAGTTTGTAACAGGAATTAAGGGGATGAAGGGACAAGAAATATGAGCAAGGAGGGGAAAAATAAGTACAAAATATTTGTTAAGAAGTATGATTCAGAGATCGACTTCGGCTAAATGGGAAGGCAGTATTGAAATCAATTTTGGAAGCAGGAAGTGAAGAGTAAGCTGAATTAACTCCTTCGGTGTAGGGTAACATGGAAGGACTTTTGATTACAATAAGAACGTTAGGGTCCGTTAACAAAAGGAAAATTTGTTATTAACCTTTTAAAGCCTAGCGGTAACTTTACATACGACCAGGTTTAACATTAAAAAATTCTACGTGGTGCCCACATTGCGTTTATGTGTTTTGTACGGATCTCAGAACAAACAGCAACTTTTGCCTTATAAAACATTAAGAGACTGGTTTTGTATAACCGAAGTGGAGAGTGTTTACTGCGCGGTACGCACTGAGTCCTTATATAAAACAGATACGCTTCGTCTTTAAAGGGTTAATTAAATGATCTGTAACTGCTACAGATAGACACAGTATAAAGGGGCAGTTTAGATGATTAGTTTGTGGTTGGTTTCCAGCAGATTATTTTAATTTATTCATGTATTATAATAAGGACTTACATGAGTTACAAAAGTGACCTAGTGTCGTTTTCTTATACTGACTCATCCTGTTCTTTATTCTTTGGTAGTACTTTTGTTCATAAAAAAGTCCATGCAACTTTCAAAACGTATGCTTTACACATACGTATTGTATTCTGAGGAGCGTAGCATTTTTTCACCAGCCTCTACAAAATTTCACTGAGCTACAAGCATTTTCTATTTGTAATTACATATTTACAATTACATATTCGTAATTACATATTTATAATTACAAACTCCACAGTGGATCCACTATTGTGGTTCTACATTTCCATTTTTACCAATTTACTATGTCGGTTCTTAATACCTAGTAATAAGACTCGTACTTAAGGTTCAGGTTTTAAGTCAATGTCATAATTAATTGAAGTGTTAAATAGGTGATGCTTAAGAACGTAGGTTAAAGTACCTAACCGAGAGAATAAGTGTAGGACTATATATATATTTTTTTACAAAATTCGAAAATTTTGGCAGTAATTCGTTTTTATTTTTCATATCTTTCGCACCCACTTAGTTCGCTTTTTTTCCCTTTATGTAGCCAGTGCTTTCAGGTGATTTTAATTTCTCACCTGGTGTGTTGATATGCTGCCACTCAATTGTCCAAATCAGTTTCATATATCGTCTCCCTTGCTGCATTAGCGAAACGTTTCGTGGCGTTGTTGTGGCTTCAGTTTCAGGGAATGTGTAAGCGCGGGACCGTAAGTGGTAGGCCCGTATATTGTGTACGTGTTACGAAATTCTGTGTGTGATGCGACCTTCTGTGTATGAAAAACAAGACGGTAATACGTTAACGAGGATTCCTTCGAACGTTGAGGTATTTCTTGAGCAGGCGAGCAAATATCAGCTTCTCAAGAAGGATTGTGCTCTTTCTGGTCCCAATTCTTATCAGCCATGAGTGTTGATGACGTACAACCGATGTTAGAACATCCATTTTCTGCGATATTTGAGGTCCTCACAGCGGTGTTAAAAAATTTCAGTTCTTTTGGGATCTAAAGAATGTAAACGAGACGTGGTGGCTTGGATTTAGTAAGTGTTCATAAAAAGAAGTTGCAATGAATAAAATTGCATTAACGGTTTAAAGCCCAATGGTAACTTAATTTACCGTAAGCTTTAAAATAAGGAAATTCTGTTTCTGCCTTTTCTTTTTTGCACAAGAATTATTACTTAGGGTTTTGTCTGATTCTCGCAGTAACAGCAATTGTTACCCTATACATCACTCACAGACTGGTCTTTTTAGTGGAATATGCTCTTGTCGTTATTAGGTAGGAACTGTCCCTTTACAGAATGTGTCACATTTTAATGTAGATTCATTTCACTCTTCAGACGGTTAAGTACAGACCTAGATGCGCAGTTAGATTTACAGGCATAGAACTCTATTTGAAACTCGTAACTTTGTTTTTCTTAGAAAATCACGCAGCCATTTAAATTAGGTCAGGATTATTTTGAAAAACGTAGCAACTGTTAAGCTACTCGTATAGACTGTTATTGTTCATTATAATAATTATAGCACCCCTAGTTTGTCATGTCTCTAACATCGCGATTGATTATGTGAAATACAATTTAGTAATGAGACTCAGTGTTTGTTCGTGTGGATATTCCTGTACGTTTAGCTTCTGTCTCTTATTAGCAAATAAATTACTTTGAAATGTGATTGACAGGGAGTAAGGGTAATAACTAAAAATAAATTTGCTGTGGAATTAACACTTCGAAGTGCATACATTTTCACATTATGACCTCACGCCAGGTCAAATTTCAATATTGAAACTGTCAAATACAATCCGACATTGGACTGGGAATTTATTTACGGACGTTCGTACACAGATAGTGCTGTTGAAGCTCTATGTATGTATGTGAACATATTAGGAAGTGTCAGACCACTTGTATTTAATTTACAGGCTCTGTCCAGTGTCGGCCTGCAGCCGTCATTGTGTTGGAATTACAGTTTCCAACAGAGGATTTATGTTATTTCAGACAGGAAAGTACTAAAATTTTGCCTTAGAAGATGTCATTACCTCTTCCTTCCGCATTATTTCCAGTTGTTTATTTAGAAATCGTCTGCAATTAAGCCTTACGTAACGAGTTTCCTCGCAGAAGCCTTTAATGAATGAAGAAATCGAATCGGTGAGTCATTTAAATCCTAACTGCTGCAGATCTGTTATGTGAAATGTCAAGGCAATGATGTTGCTTATTCTTTGATACTTCGCTTTCCTTATGTCGAGATATTTTTCATTGGGTTCTTTTTTGATACGGAGTAGGCAGCGGCGCAGTTGGTTGAGGTACTGCGCTACAAGCCGGAAGGTCGCAGGTTGGATTTTTCATTGACTTAATCCTTGCGGCCACACTGAGGTCCTGGGGCGATTCAGCCTATAACAAAAACGAGTACCAGGAATATTTCCTCGGAGGATAAAGCGGCCGACAAAGGGCTGAGAACCTTGTCACTTTCGTGTGCCGATTGTCTAGAAGTTCTGGGAGCCTCAAACTGCGAGAACCATAAGGGCCTGTCCAGACCTGTACAGGTACAGCCTTAACTTTACCTCTTTTTTAGTACATGTAGGCCTGTACATTTCTCGGGATAGTCCAGGCGTAAGCAGATTTATTGAATTTCTTGCGAAATAATGGAAATGCTTGCTTTGACCTTTTGCTTTCCACATAATAAGGGCCTCCTTTGAAGGGGCCCTGAGGACTTCAGTATTTCTTTCTTAAGAAGACTTACAATTCCCACATTCCTTCATACTGAAATAATTTTGGACAAATAGATTTAGGGTGGACTTCTTGACCCTTGAAGTCCTTCTTGGACTTCAAAAAGGCTTCTTGTCCCTTCAAGATGGGTCCGATAGGTTGTCCCAAAACGTCGGTAAAGAATTACCACTCTACTACGCTGAGTAATATCCCAGAAGAGCACAGATCTCATCTATATTGCGGCGGAAGCCTCGAATCGTTCAGCTTTTCTATTAGACAGATAACTGTATTGTCTAATAAAGATAGTTGTGTTGAGATTGATATTGATTTTACCTGTTCGTATCCATGACACACAACAGGGTGTCGTATGTAAAAATACAGAACAATTACTTAATCTACAGACGATCCTGTTGAAACTTTTTTTCCATGGCGCAACAGCCCCTAGTGGGCCAGGACCTCGTCATTATCGAGGCTTCACGATCACACTTAGACACATCACACTCAGTAGGACTTCTCTGGACGAGTGATCAGCCCGACGCAGAGACCTCTAATTGACAACACACAACAATCACAAGTGACAGATATCCATGCGTCCCGTGAGACTATAATCCGCAATCCTAGAAAGCTACCGGCCCGGTTGCAACGTTACAGCTGTTTCTCACAGAACAAGAAACTGTGAAAAAAAAACTATTGGCAACGCCGCATAAGGAATGAATCAAGGAGAATTTTTAAAGCTGAAAATCACGACTTTGACAAGTACGTGATGAAAGCAACGTTTTCCACATTGCAGAAACCGAACGTCTGGCGACGGCAGCAACCTACGCTGAACTTAGACAGTGTTGTCGTAATCCAGACATACCGCTGTCATTTTATTGTCGTTGAAGGTAGAATTGAAAATTTATTGCATCATTTCTTAGGGAGGATTTTCTAGTGAATTTGGTGGAAATTGACCGATTGTTTGAAATGCCAACAGGATATTCTTCTTTTATTTTTGTGTGGTGGGGTGAGACTCCCTGTGGAAATGTGACCTTTAATGAGCCCATTGTCCATCCGCGAGTGATAAATGAATGAGTGTGGAATATTGATGGAACGATAGCTGTCAGGGAAAAACCCGAAGTTCTCGGAGAAAAACCTGACCAAATGTCACCGTATCCATTGCAAATCCCATGCCGATTGTCGTGGAATTGAACTCAAGCTGTGGTGTGGTAAGCTGGCACTGATGGCAGAACATCTGATGTCAAGGGAGTACTGCCATAGGTACAAACATATAGAGTCTATACGTAGTAGTATTACTGTGTTCAGAGTGTCAGCCTGGGAAGACTGCGTGGCAACATGCGGCGTAATTTCGGTGACTCGGAGTGCGTCTTGAGGTAATGTAGAAAATACGACATTTTGATTCGCTGCTTGCGATAGATGCTTATAATGTATGTTTATACCTAAAAGCGACTGACAGGCCATACTTTTTAACAAGATGACAAAACATAGAAGGATGCACACAGGCCTAAATGTATGCAAGTGTATTGTACACACTGTGTACTTCCCAAATGTTTCGGCTAATCATGTGACCATCTTCAGGGAGATGCATCTTCCTGAAGATTGTCACATGAGTGGTCGAAACATGTAGGAGGTATACAGTTTGTATAATACACTTCCATACACTTATGTGCATTTGTTGGTTTTAATATCACACCTTTACTGCTCAATGCACGGTATGGATCATTTAAAATTTATCTATGCAGCATTCATTAGGCTCGGGGTAGGGCTCAATGTGCGTCATTGTGGAGGCGGTCATGAGTCTTATTGAAGGTAAATTTTTCATTCTGCTCAACTGAGCTACGAACGATGAAAGTATGTGGGGGGAGGGGGGGTGGGCAGGTGGAGTTACAGTTGTGCTAATTCTTAACCTCGACGCTAGGTTGAGGCTGTTTCAGCTCAACGTAACTCTTCAAATAAAGCCGTGTAATAATATCAGCAAACTCGAAATTATATGATTTCAGTTGCCTACCTGTTGTGACAGTTACAATGCTAAACACTGAAAAATACGAGCAAACCAAAGTACCTTCAGTTTACTCACATTATGTTTGTCTGAGTCTGAGCCGTTTCCCGCTTAGTTACTAACTGTGAAAGTGCTCCACTCCAAAACACCGCTGTCTGTGTTGTGTTAGGGCAGCCAGACTGTCTGTCCATCCAACTCTTCACCCGCTCTCACCCTTTTGCCATAAAACGCTGCTCCAGATGTTACGAACATCCCAGCATACAGGAAGAGGATTTGGGAGGGGGGGGGGGGAATAATGTGTATAAAAGTTTTGAACTTTTCTGTGTTAAAATGTTTATGTGGGTTTACTGTGCAGTTGCTCTGCTTAGTGACGACAGCAGAGTACAGTGGAAATGAGAGTCATCTCGCACTTCGAAGTAAATCTGATAACTTTTACTATGTGAGAGTATACGAAACTATTTGCTACATGTTTGCAAGATACGTAGTGTACGTATAACGTAATATTGAGGCGCGTTCGCGTAACCGTTGTTGCAGTAGAAACGCAAGAATGCATTCTGTGTTTTTCCGCATTATCTCCTAGACGGTACGATTTTCCGAAGAAAATTTTATTTATCCTAAAATTCGTGTTTCGATTTTTTCTACAAGATATTCTCGTACTTTTACGTAGGTCTTCAGGTAAAGTACCCTTGATTTTTGTCAGATTTTAATGTAACTCTAATTTTCTATACAGATTTTCGAAAAGTATTCAAATATCAAATTTTATGCGAACAGAAGACATAGCGGAGCTAGTAGTCGCTTTTTTTTGCGTTGGAAACACACCTACAAACACACCTACAAACACACCTATAAACGCCTCAAAATCAACAAACTTTCCCTTAACAGATGTTGTTATTTCAGTTATATAGTTACCGTACAGTCATGAGAATGTCGCGCCGAATCCCAGTTGATACTCAGGCCCTCCTGCCTGAGATTTTCTTTGTTACTTAGTCCTTCTAAATACCATGTGACAAGCTGTAAGTAGGTCTCAACTGTTCTTCTATCTTCACTGTCTACAGTGCATGGAATTGATTTATTTAATTTTACGTTGAAAATATGTGCATTGTAAGGCCTACTTAAATAAGACAATAAGCACATAATGCGGCGTCGTTTTTGGCATCCCATTTTGCTTTGCAGTGAAATTCCAATTTACAAATACTATGGGCTTTTTCCAATCGGTAATACAATCTATGTTGTATCTTAAAAATACATAAAATTTCGAAATATTTAGATGTATGTTTTCTATCTTCAGGTGATATCTATTTAAGAAAAGAAAGAAGAGAATACATGTGTTGCCGAATTTTTTGTTTCTTGCAGTTCTTCGCTCTTTTTTTATTAAGTATATTCGAGTTTTTATCCCTTTGGCGTATTTCCCTACTGTTTAAGGGGAGATGCATTTTTGTTCCTGTGTACCAGTACAGGAATATCCAGCAGAAACAGGAACAAAGATGCACTCCCCTGTTACCTCGTCACTCTTAGGCCCCAATATCTTCCTCGTCACCCCAGCGTCGAACACCCTCTCAACGTGAGAGAGTTTCACACTGAATATATAAAACAGCAAGCAAAATTATAGCTGTGTATATTTTAATCTTTATATATTTGGGTAGCAAAGTGCAAGACGGAAGATTCTGGGCAACTTTTCGACACTTTTGTGTGTAAAAAAATTTATTCATGAAAACTGTGTTAAAATTTCTTGTTTCCTGATGATTGTAAAATCTTTCACTATGGTATTAAACGAAATACAATATTATTCTAGTTCTCATTTTGTTAAGGTATAACTTCGCGAGTCTTGTAACTAACAAAGGGTGCGTTACTCCAAGTTGTATGAAAAGCTGTTAATAACTTTGTTTCGTATAAGGAGAGGACGGTACGCATTTCATCCAATACCGTGACTTTACCGCATCCAAGTAGCAATATTGGAGCTCTGATGGCGCCTTTCTGACCTTACCAAAGATGAGAATAGAGGAAATTTTATGATGTATATTTCTTTCCCTTTCGTAAGCCAAGCATCATGGATTTTCGATAACGCACTTTCCTTAGTAGGCTCGACGAATCGTAAAGGAATATGGCACAAAATAATACTAGAATATCCGTCTCTTCCTTCGTACGTAGCGCAAGAGAAATAAGGAGGTGAAAAGTAACAAATAATGAAACACTTCTCCATATTGGGTCGTAACTTTCTCATGTCAGAGGAACTGCAATAAATGTTTCGTCGAAGAGCAAAGATGAAGGATTAATGATTGGCAGTGTTCTGTGTTTAGTACGTACTTCAACCAAGTGATGTCTATCTGAGTCACAAAGTAGAGTGCTTTAACAATAAACATACTTAAAAGAAGAAAAATATTTAGACCTTATACGAGTATAAATATGGCGTAATGAAACATATTTCATGTTTCGTTTCTGCAAAAGAAAAGGGTGTGACTGATTAAATTTGCCACGCAATTTGGGAAGTATGTATCATTTGGAACCTACAAGCGAACACTATTTCAGAGCTTTCAATTCTGTCTGTTGGATTAAAGATATTTAAGGAAGTACATACATATACATATACTTATATACTCGTATGTATGTATATGTGTGTATATATGCGTATATATATATATATATATATTGAAACTTAAAAAGGTGTAATACATATTTATGAACTTATGCAAAACTTTTTGTACACTTAGACCTTATGGAAAACCATAACTTTGGCGTTTTTTTGGAAGTTATGAGAAAAAATGGCCCGAAATTTTCGGACCCGAATTGCTATATTCATGTGATGCGGCTTATCTGTGTATGTTTTAATTCTGCAGTGCAGTGGTTTAAATGCAGGAACTCGAGAGAACCATGGTTTACCCGAAAAAAGACCATTTCATACGTAACGTCCTTCCCATAGCAATTAGTGTAAATTTGTTTATTGCCTTACGGTATTTGGGGTTGTAACTATGTAGGCAATTACAGTCTTCGGTTTGAGGAACGTTATACAGATCATACTTTACTGTGTCGGTTTTGTATGCAGACTGTTTGACACGGCAGTTACGTCAATAAATATTAACTGGAATTCTAGCTCAAGCTGCAGCGTTTGTTATCGCTGTTCAGGAATTACTTGTTTCGAATTTCTGCTGTCACACCGATTGTCATGTCGTATTTGTGTAGTGTCCCAGTGTCCTTCCAAAGAAATTCCGGGTTATTAGGTCAAAGTAGGCCAAGATCCTGTTACTTCTTCATTCGTTCCAGGTCGTTGTTCATTCATCATTCTACCATTTAACGCTATGTCATCTGGAATACTGACAGCATTGTTAGGTATCATAAAATACCAGAAAACTGTAACGTCCAAACTCCACTGCTCATTCTCTCCCCCACGCCCGAGTTTTATCAGAAACATCAACATTTTGCATCCACGAATTGAAAATCTAAAGGCAATAACCGAATGAACGCATCAGAATTGTTGGGCTATGGATGCATAAATCTATTTTTATTTCCATTTATAGTAGAACTGTCTGTGTGGACGAGCAGCAACTGAGTCAATAGACGTGTGATATGAAACGTAATAGAAAATGAACTTGTAAAGCAAACAAGAATACTGAGGAATACCGAGTATTATTTCGTAGTGAGATGGGATATCGTAGACGGTATAGCGACTTTCTATGGCCTGGAAGGTTCGGAGTTCCAACCCCGGTGGAGGCAAGAGGCTTTCCTTTCCCCACTCCCATTCAAACAGGCCCTGGGGTCGACACAGCCTCCTGTAAAATTGAGTACCAGAGCACTTTTCCGGGAGTAAATCGGTCGCGACGTGACTTTGACCGACGACACCTATCTATTGCCGAGGATAAAGAAAGAGTAGAGCTATAACTGCACGTTCCCGACGTGCCTGCGTGGCATGTTACGTGGAGAATTTTACCTTTATTTCCTAGTAATGGGTAATAAATAATAAAATGTGCAAGAAATATTGTTTTCGGGAAACCTGCAGTGTTGACCTCTACGTTACAAGTCATTTAGCTATTAACTCAACTTTACTCTGCCTTTTTTTTCTCTCGAACATATTTATCACAACGATACGGTCACATTAAACGAGAGTTTTTTCTTTACGTGAAGCGTGATACAGGAAGGCAGACTTCTTTCATAATACGCACGTACGTTTCTGTAGTTTCACTTATGAGTCTTTTGTGTTCTTATACGTTCAGGGTTCTTCCCAAATTAATTTTCCCTTTTTTTATAAACTGTAACATCAGTTTCACACGTCTTTCATCGTACGTTTTGCGTATGTGATGAGGTCAGTTGCCTCTTTTATCCTCGTATTCAGCTCAAAAACTTTTCAACTCTTCCTTTCTGTTAGCTTAGTTGTTTATCTAATAATCTCAAACTCACAACACGTGTGACTAACCCCATTTCAGAAACTTTCTCTCTGTATCTCTCTCTCTCTCTCTCTCTCTCTCTCTCTCGCTGTGTCTTAGTTTGCTCTTATCATCCAATTTTCAGTCACAAATCCCGGATGAAATGTCCATTCATTTATAAATTATATCCGTGTATCTTTCCGAGTTTCGTGTGTAATACGAAAACGAATTTATTTCTAAATAAACTAAGTGAAAGGAAATGAAAGAGATGCAGTGGCGGAGCTCTTAATTGATGGCCAGTAAAGCAATTTCTGTACAACCACAGGGAGGATCACACCTCGTACGGTGTGGTACACATGTGGATATTACAGAGCTTGTGCGCTGCACGTCGCCTTCCTAATTTGTTAGTTTTAAAAGCCTCAGTAAACCGGACAGCAGAGTGTTCGGTCTTGTTGAGAGTACGGACGTTTTATTCCTACCTCGTTGCCTGTCCAGTCACCTTCTGTCCGACGCCTACTGGCGAGAATGAAGGTGCTGGGCAAGCTAGCAAGTCGTCTCCATCTATTACCGAGGATAAGAATGCGTGGAAGTTTGTTTCCACGCCTCAACGCGTTTCTGTGATGTAGTTTTTACACACAAATGAAACTTTAATAATTTACCACGCGACATTAATGTCACAGCAGCGTGACTTGATGCATGGAACAGAATTTGCCTTGAAAAGCTAACTGTGATCCAATAATTCCTGTCCTTTCAAGAAGGCCGTTCATGATACACCAACTGGTTTATATCCTGAGTCACTATTCGTTCTGCGGTCTTCTATACTCTTTCCTGAAGGTATGTTTTACCGGGAGCTCTTTCCCGGGTGTAAAACGGCTGGGGCATGAAGCTAACCACTCGCCTCCATCCGGGGTCGTCGTTATGTGTGAACAGAACTTTAGAGACAGTCCCCATATGCTTTCATGGTGTGCGCTGGCACAACTTTATTTCTGATTTACCGTTACACTTTAATATTATATTCCTTTATACGACAAGGTTTTTTAGTATTCTGTCCTCTTCAGTTTTTCAACCAGAACTTTCTATTCATTTCGCACCTACCATTCCTGCTATATGCCCAACCCATTTCGTAGTCAGTTTATAAAAGTATATTTACTAATATCAGTCATACAGTTTTAACCTTTTAAAGCCTAGCAGTAACTTTACATACGACCAGGTTTAACATTAAAAAATTCTACGTGGTGCCCGCATTGCGTTTATGTGTTTTGTGTGGATCTCAGAACAAACAGCAACTTTTGCATTGTAAAACATTAAGAGATTGGTTTTTATAACCGAAGTGGAGAGTGTTTACAGCGCGGTAAGCACTGAGTCCTTATATAAAACAGATACTCTTCGTCTTCAAAGGGTTGAACAACACTTCGCTTTTTATGGGTACTTAGGCTACCCGTTGCGTCTCAAAGAGCCATCATCAGGCCATAATAGAAACTATATATTAAGAAACTCCATACGATGATTTATCCTAACAATATATGCCAGAAAGTGAAAATGACGCTTCTGGTGATTAGATTTCTTCACACTCTCTCCTCTCGAACATCTTTAGTCTGTGCCAGTCGCTTAATATGCGAACCCAAATTTTGTAATCATAAAAAACTGCCGGAAGTTTACTCTTCATGTTGCCGTCTTTACTTTTCTAGAAAACAGACAGGAATATAGAATATTCTGAACTTAATGGAATCAAGAACTCCCCTAATTTAGTTGGTTCTTAAAGATGCGGTCTTCGCTCTTCTGGGATATTATGCAGCCTAAATTGGTAGTTAGTTACGGACGTTTCGGGGTAACCTATCGGGTGTCAGTTGCAAGGGTCGAACAGTCCAAGAAGAATGAATTTTTCTTGTCCTGTTAGGCTGTTGAAGGTTGGACCGATAGATTTCCCGAAACATCGGTAACTACCAATCCACGCTGCGTAACATCCTAAAAAAACCAAGATCTCATTTATGCCGCAGCAAAGCACGAAATCACGCATGTTTCTAAGTTATTCTAGAATTAAGTTTTATTTATTATTATGTTTCAAATTTTTTAAAATTTTACCATGCTTTGTAATTAATTATTATGCGTCCCTTTATTGCAATTTTGTTGGGTATTCTGTTGAGATACGAACACTGACTTAGTTTTCACCGTGTTGTAGGTAGAGTGCTGTCTGCAGAGGTAGCCATTGGGTCGTCTCTGTTTTACTTTTGTGCTTATGTTTTTGCCTAACAAAGTCACGTCGTCGATCGTAAAGTTGATCACGCAAGACAAGTTGCCTCAGGTTTGTTGGCTTGTATTCGGAAGGTTTCCGATTCGACGCACGGACTTAGATTTTCGTGTTTTTGCTCAGAACCTCAAGATAAGGACTAGGAATAATAAATAAAATTAGGCCACGACCCCTTCCTGTCACATGAATCTCATTTTCATACTCCCTTGTCTTTGAACCATTCGACGCTACATTTTCTGGATTGTTGTCAAACCATAAACCAGTAGGGTAAGTTCACGAAAGCAAGACGACAAGCCGAAGAGACGAATAATTTTCAGAGTGCTGTAACAAACTGAATCCTTCATGACGTCAGTATAGCTACATAAAGTACAACTTTCTGTAGGTTGCATAGTTCTAGGGTTCAACCAAAATGCTGAAGCCTAAGATAACTTTGGAAAGGTCGATTGGTTAATAACACTAGGCCTCAGAATGTCAACAATGGACATTTTGATACGCAGTATTGGAAATGTAGGCATATAGTTTAAAAATTAGTAAAAGAATGAATGTGTTTGAGGCCATAGTTCTTTAATTGTTGATGGTTAACAAAAACACAAATGGCCTATGTAAACAAAAACATCAATCACCAACAAATGCACGAAGAGAGTTTTATCATCAATCGTAACACACTCCTACATGTTTCGACCCTGCTGGATCATCTTCAGGGAGAACTTTTTTGTTATCGTTACACTGAGGTTGCACTTTACAGTTGAGTGAGAATGTGCTGTTGACTGTTTACTGTGTACTGGAGGCGTGAACTCTCTGCGGTCCGGGCCTGCAGGCCGGCACCGCAGAGAGTTCACGCCTCCAGAAACAACGCAGTACACAGTCAACAGCACATTCTCACTCAACTGTAAAGTGCAACCGTAGTGTAACGATAACAAAAAAGTTCTCCCTGAAGATGAACCAGCAGGGTCGAAACATGTAGGAGTGTGTTAAAATTGATGATAAAACTCTCTTTGTGCATTTGTTGGTGATTAGTGTTTTTGTATAATATAGTGCACGGACATGGAACACATTAAAAATATCTATGTAAAATGTATTCTGATCTTCTCTACAAGAGAGACTTCCTCATTTGTTTGGTGAGATAGTTATGATCATAGGGCTTACTTCTTCAGTTGTTCTGTGGAATGATTTATTACGTATAGGGAGGGGCTTATGAACCTGTGAGTTCCTAATGTGTCTCAGAATACAAGCATTGCCTTCGAACTCCACTTCATTTTACAATAACGAAAACTGTCAGTGTGAAATTCCGGGAGATAATAATGTGGGTATCCGACTGCAAGACTGCGGTGGAATAAAGGAAGCCGTTTGATGTTTAACGTTTCTGAAGCACCGACAGTAGAGAGTGATGCGGATATGAGGGGAAGACACGATAAAGAGTCGATTTTATATATCGATGGAGGGAGGAAAATTCAATATCAGGCGTCGGGAACAATTTTGTTCGATCTCCATTGGACTTTTTTTCCTTTCTTGGCAAGTATCAAGGACTGATAACTGGCTGGCAGGCGGACGGACGGGTGGGGGGGAGAGGGGGGTCAAGTCTCGGTGACAGACATGACGGGATGCAAAAGTTGGGGATGCCCGCGTACTGCACAGATAGCAGCAATTTCCTTCGCCTGTAGCTCATGTTCATCGACACTTGAGGGGAAATTCTCTGCACCCGCTGAACCACCCTAACTCCAGGACCATGCTGTGGCCATTCGTTGAACCACCGGACCTATCATAAAATGGCTGTGCAGTCTCTGTCAAATATATTGGTATGTAAATAGGATCTGGAGTTAGAGGAACTGGCGGCAGAGGTAATTGTTTGGCGCCGAGTGACAAGTCTGGAGTCCGAATTTAGGTAGAAGTCAGTCTAAGTTTTCTCTGGCTGTTCTGCTTGCAAGTGAGTGCCAGAACGTCAGTTCAGAAAACTCGAGAATATATTTCAAAACATTCATACCAACTTTCATTTAACGTTAACCTAAATAAACTTAACTGCAGGTAAAGCGTCACAGAACTTCCTGCTGAAACTGGGGTAATGAAGTTTTGCAGTGACATTTGTTGTTTTGTTAAGAAGTAAAATTTCATTCCTTTTTGAGAAGAAATTGCTTGTCACGTAAACTGTTTGAATTGCTGTTTTCTTTCTCAGCAGCTTGTACTTTATAAATATGCCTTATTTCGTATTGAAGCTAACAGTGGTACCCAAACCAAATTTCGTAGCAGGTAATACAGCTTCACGCCATGAAGTAAAGTACAGCAGGATTTAGACGCATAGATTTAAATATTATTCCGTATAGGGAATAATAGATAGTCACATAATTTTAATGCTATAAATGTAAAGGGGAGGCCTCCATCTCAACATATGTTTGTTATTTTATGGTATTGTAACTTCTACCTGATTGCGGGCGGTGTTCGCGGCCGAAACATATTGTAGAGAAAAAAGTGCATGTGATAAACGTGTTTTTTCTGACAAACTGAAATAATTAAATTAATTAATCAGTAAATAACCCAAGAAGTCAGTATAGAAAACGTGCGTAAATTTAAACTGATTGCGAACCTGAAATATTGAAAAACGACTAGCATGTGTTTGCTTCTGTTCGTTTGACTGGAAAGTGTAGTGTGCTCGGTTCTGTGGTCTAGCCACTAGATGATTGCCCATGTAATGTTACGTACTATCCGCCCGCAAGTAACCCTGTAACAAAGCAAACCCCTCTCTGACACACATGTAACATCGTAACATGGCTTCCTGGTTACTGACGGTAGACGACTGCTGTTTGTGTTTCGACATTGCAAGCACCCTGTTGTCTGAAATATGGGACATCAGTTATGACATTGTGGCATTATAATACTACATCATGAAGAATAAATTATTCATTACCGCCTGCACAGCACGCAGCTAACGGGTTTTAAGGATGCTGTTGTTAGTAAGATAATATTTATAACAGCAATTATAATGAGAAAATCAGGATAATGTTTTGGTTATTGGCCTATCTGTTGTAGAATAAAATATTAATGACTTCTGAGGATTTGTCTCTACTTAGTGTTCTGATGTTCATGTTTTAATACGCTCACAAACGTGTACATTTATTGTTATTTGGACCGTGGTAGTCACAGCAGAAACTGTACTCGAAACCCTTTGAGTGCTGCTGATCTTATGCCTTTATCATATGACCACCAAAATTTTCGGTGTACACCAACTGCCTGAAGAATTGAGAACTGACAATTACCGATACGTCGTATGCTGTACATTTTGTCTCAGAAAAGGGACAATAAACGCTATAATTTAAGGATAATTTATCTACTGTTAACAATATGCCAGGGAAAAACGGGTAGCAAGATGTATTCTAAACGACAAGCCCATCCTACTCTCTGCTGGAGACTTACAGCTTAAACCGATCTTACATCGAGATCGAGTTTATCGATATGTACACTTAAGTGGTAAGTTAGTTATCACTTTTACGTAATGGAAAGTGTGTGTGTGTGTGTGTGTGTGTGTGAGCGTGCGTGCATGCTTTGACGTATGTGCAGGTGTGGTTTGTTACATGTACCGCCCGTTTTAACACTAGAAACTCTACGTTTTACTCAGAGGGTATTTACTGTATTTTTTGTGTAGAAATCAAAAAGTAGGTGATTAGTTCCCTATACTCGTACAGCATTCACTGTCTGATTTTTATAAACGAAATGAAATATGTTTACTGCGCGGTACGAACCAAAAATTGATGTATAATTAAGGATAGTCTTTATCTTTGATGTGTAGGTATGCTGTGTTATTTGATACTGTTGCAGTAGCTCCACAGGACCACATGATGTTTTGGTGGGTTTTAAAAGTATGTTGCGTGTAAGTAATATGAAACTCATAGAGACGTCTGTGAAGTGATAACTTTAAGCTTCGAGGCTGACATGGAAGTGTCCTGTTTTTCCCGTGGTTATGTAATATGCATAGGTTCGTATAAAAGGGTGACAATGGACATTCAGGGAACATAAATGAAGGGAAATGATCATGGCGTGTTTTAGAATTCCAGTTGCTTGGAAAGACTGAACAATCCGCGATGAACAGTCTTTATATTAGCCGTCTGTGAGGGAAGGTTCGAAATGGAAACCTCAAAACAGCGAAAAAATTTTGTTAAATCAGGACAAGTATTGGATGGTACAAATTCAGTTCATGTCGAAATTTAGCGCGAATCAGAAAGGAAAATAAATCCATGCGTAACTTTAATGGGCAGTATTTTCGAAACTGATTGCTTTGAAGCAAGGGAAAAGTAAAGTAGTTTTAGAATAGGCAAGTCCAGACACCTAATAATCCATAGTTTTTGTATGTGTTACATAATGAGTATTTTTTTACAATGTACACTTTAAAGTCAGTATTTTATTGCCTGCCAGTATTGTAATTTAAATACGCTTGTTCAATTGTCTCTATTGTGTAACACGTATAACAACAACAATAATGATAATAGCCTAAAATGATAATTCAACTTACGTTACATGCTGATTCAATAATAATAGTAATAATAATAATAATAATAATACTAGCATATTCTATCATGCGTGCGTTCGTAAATAATGCATGCGTGCGTACATACATGAATTCGTGCGTATATACATACGCACGTACGTATATATATATATAGTACGTACGTACGTACGTACGTACATACATACATACATACATACATACATACGTACATACATAGATACATACATACATACATACATACATAAATACATACATACATACATACATACATACATACATACATACATACATACATACATACATACATACATACATACATACATACGTACATACGTACATACATACATACATACATACATACATACATACATACATACGTACGTACGTACGTACGTAGGTACGTACGTACGTACGTACGTACAAACATACCTAGTTCTACATACATACGTACGTACGTACATGAGTACATGCATGCATACGTACGTACATACATACATACATACATATATACGTACATACGTACATTCATACATACATACATACATACATACATACATACATACATACATACATACATACATACATACATACATACATATATACATAAATACCTGCATACATATGTACGTACGTACGTACACACACACACATACACACACACACACACACACACACACAAACAAGTCTCTTTGTGGTAATCCATAACTTGCAATCCAGTATAAAACATTTCATTACATTTTAGGGTTGTGTCGTAGAAATGTCTGAAGACTGCTGCCCCAGTCTACTCCACACAGAACCGCGCACTGGTCATACCTGTTTATTTCAGTCCGTTCTGTGTAAGTGTAGTGTTTTTGAGTATTTGGTAATTTTAATCGATAGGTGTGCCGGTTGTATTGAACGCAGAAACAGCAGTCGTGCCACTGAGCAACTGCAAACACAGGCTGTACGTTTCATACCCACTCAGTAGGACTGCTCGATTGAAATAGGGTCATAGAGGGATCAGCATTATCAAACATGTTGTGGTGTTACATAATACTCTGCCCCATCAAACATACAAACCTCATTTTCTCTTTGTGCTCAACATCCCATTCTATTTAAACACTGTACTCTTGTTAATCTTATAATAATTTACCATTTTTGTGTGAGATAAGGGAAAATAGCTGAATTCATCTGCACGATGTGAGCTTTGGGTAGTTAATACTAAAACCGCTTTGTAAAATCGGGAAAAGCTGTGTATATTCTAAATTGAAGAATGAAGTGCTGTTTCTTGCGTGGACTAGTGAGTAAGGAAGGCAAATTCGCCGCTTGTATGTGTATTCTGGCGTGAAGCTGGACGCATCATATATTAGCCGCAACAGTAGGTGGAGTTGAGTGGCCAGTGTTACGTGTCTGCCTTATTGCGTTGGTGAAAGGAATCCTTGTACCTATTTGACAGACAGTTGTGTGAGCCCTACAGCGGGCTTGGATTTTTAAAGACTGAAACTCACCTCTAACAAGTCAGTTTACTCAGTTGCCGGGGCTGATACTAGAAGAAGCTCATTCATCACAAAGTTGGTTCAAAGAATATTGAAAGGAAGGAAAAATTTTGATTAAAAGAATGTTCCCAAGCGGTCTCTTCTTTCTTTTCCCCACCTGAGCTTCGCAGCCAGTACATGAATTAACTACTGTTGCCCTGAGAGTGATTTTCTTGCTCGCTAAAGTCTGGTGAGTTGTTCCCACCCTCCTGAACACACGGCAGAATGTGCCATTTAGAGAATGCTTGGAAGTGGCTGCACTAGGTGGAAATTAAACCCACTGTTATAATTCCTAACTCGGCCTTAGAGTGGGTAGGAATTCTACCGCTTATTCGGAAGTTCCCGGTTTCAATCTGTGTCCGGAGACCAGCTATCCTGACGTACTTTCCTGTATATTTCCTCAGTCCTTCCGGATAATCTCCGGGAGTGCATTTCCACTTATTCCAGACAGCTTCTTTCCAAATCTTTTTCAAACCATTGTAAATACTGAAATTATAGCCCATTCAATTTGTGACCATCTGTCTATTTAAATATATAAATAAACTTCAGATGTGTCCTTTGTAAATATGCTATAAATCAAGTCGAAATGTGGGCCCCGTAAAAGTTGTTCTTTGTCGCACTGTGTAGTGGCTGTTCTTGCCATCACATTTTGGGAGTCACCCAGTTTTTCTCCTGAAGGTGCGACACCTGAAAATTATTTTTGTACGTACAGATGCACAGTATCTAGCGGTAACAGACAGTGAGGCTAAGTCGTGTGACTCACATTGTTGTCCCACAATGATATGTTTTATTTTCGTGATAATTATTAAAGCTTGTGAGCATGTGTAACACCGCAAATCTCGCAGCTTGCTAGTTCTTTTATTATTTAATGAAGACCAGAATTTTGTGCACCCTGTCCCTGCCTGGCTGACCACAGTTTCCAGTCCAGTCGTCATAATTATGTCTGACATCGCCAACTGTCATCGGAATTTAGCGCTTGTGTTACAGACCCTGAACGCAGCATATTATAAATCCATTGATAATGAATATGCGTGGGCCAACTATTTGTAATTAACTACTTCAGTTACTTCACAGTCTGATACTGCAGCAAACCCGACGGTCTGTTTTGGAGTAGATCTGTAATAAAGCGTAACCTGGCTATTGAATTAAAATTACAGATCTTTACCGAGGAATTCTTGAATTGAGTGTATGGTTTTTAAATAAAAAGGAAGATTACTTTTCAAATGAACAGAAGCGAAATGTAATGTAGAATTTTTTCTATGTAATTCATATGAATAACTCGCTTGATTTGTGTGAAAATTTGAATTTAATTTGAATGCTCATATAAATGTGGCACTTGTAGATACACCAGTTGCAACATGGACGACTGAAATGTTGAGATGGGGAAAAATGCTATTATTATTTCATACAGTTTTTAATACTGACTATGGCATGGCTCAGGCGTTTTGTAGCTGGCTTATTTCCACGGAGGCCCACATTCAATCTCAGGCAAGTCCATGTGGGATTTTTGACGGACAATGTAACAATGGGACAGGATTTTTTCAAAGTAATTCGGTTTTTGCTGGCACTCTCGTTGTATGAATTCTCCATGCATGCTCGTTACCTGTCGTCGACATTAAATCATCGTAGAATTTAACACCATCATTAAATCGAAGCAATATTTCCCCAGCCTGTGAATGAATTAAAATTTAACTTCATGTTACGATGCCACTATCCAGCATCTTTGCAATCTCGAAAACGCGCGTTCTACGTTACAGTCGTTCTCAGTCCGCGTCCGCTGTTGTGCGGACAAAGTATATTAATTTCTCCCCCCCCCCTTTTTTTGTAATACCTCGTCGCCGTAAAGAAAAACGAGTGAAATTAGCTATGTAAATGTAAGTGTATGAAGTCTGAAGTGAGAAAATAATAATGCATGAATGATTAAAGGCTCGTACATGTGTATATTTATGTATATTTATATTTATTTATTAAGAGCCCTTGATATTGTTCTGAGTGTTCTTATCATGGCGCCAGTATCTCGCGAAGACTGATGCACATACGTATATCTCAGTGTGCACTGACTGCGCTGTGTGTAGTATGCATTTCCTTTCATGCTGCTGCGTATGATCAGGCTGTTAAAGTGAGCAACTTCGGTAGTGACTCGGATTTGCCGGGAAGACAAACCAGGCATCCCGTTTTCATACTTCGTTCAAAGTTTCCGGGTAATGGATCCACAATCTTTAAGAGGCAAGTAAATCACAGTACCTTTTTGCACGACAGACAGAAGATAACTTTTATAACTCGTTCAGCTGTACTGCGTCAGTAAGTTACAATTGAGTCGGAGTTGATTTCCCCCTGGGAAAGTCTATTGTGAACAGTGCAGTCTAAACACAGCATTAAATCCGATTATTCTAGCAATAGAATCACTAAGTGAATATACATATGATTGTGTGTGTGTGTGTGTGTATGTGTGTGTGTGTGTGTGTATATATATATATATATATATATATATATGTATCTATTTCATACACATATATTCATTCCTTAGTCTGTCGTAGGACAGGTCCGTAGCCTTTCCCAAAGCGAATTCTCCGCAAAGTGAGATCTAGTGCTTCCTCTTTAAACTTCCAGCGCACTCTTTTCCTTAAGGTCGTCTATTAGCTGCTTACATCTTCTTCCTCGTGTTACCGTCACTTCTACTTCTATCCGTCTGTCTTTTCTTCAATAACGTGTTTTAAAAGGTAATTCCTACGCAAAGTATGTATGACGAATTAGAACAGCCGTTCATATTTGTGAATGACATGTCTTTCAAAACACAAGGTAGAAAGGTTTCTTTGTCTTCAAACATACTTCCTACTTGTATTTCTATTGGTTCTGCGTACCTCGCGGTTACCGACCTGTTAAGATTGTGCATGATCGTTGCTGAAGAATTTGCTCCGCTGCATTGTTACATAAAAATCATCACCATTACAATTCTTCTGGAGTTGTCTCATCATGTTAGCTGTGTAAAATGCTGTGTACCCTACAGCAGTGTGTAAAATAGTGAAACGAAGTGTTATGTTTTGGTTATTTTAAGTACTTAATTACACTTAAACTCTCTTGTTTCTTTTATATGTGGCATTGCCATTAATTAAGACAGAATGATGCCAGACGAACGCGCGTTACTCTATTTAGAGTTCTGCAAACGGGTTTGGTGGACGCTGATAGAAGTTGTGAAATGCTGGAGTAAATACTTTAGATTTTCCAATAACGTTACTTAACAGTTACCATTCCTACATCTTCTGAATTTCTACACTCTCATCACTCAGTAAACCTTATACCGTTTCACAATTTAGAATCAAACATAAATTCTTCTTTACTGTTAAGACAGCGTGGAATATAAATTTACTACGTCTGATTATTAGGTATTAATTGTAGTATTAGTACTACAATATTACGTTACATTACATTACATTATATTATATTATATTATATTATATTATTAGTATTATGGTACGAGTATTACAATCCTGTAATATTATAAAAGCCTTTGAAATTTTATATTTGAATCATAAGAACGGAGGGATGTGGAAGTATTGATACTTGTCAGGGTTTTACTAAATTTTCTAAGAAAAACCGCAGAAAGTTCTGAATCCTGTTATACTTTTCCGCGCGGTGATTAGAATGTATTTGAACCGAATGTGAGTGGAAATTATTAGCACTGTACTGACTTGATCATTTATATTAAGTGTTTACTACGCATGTTGTTAAATGTCATAGGTGTTCATAGTATAAGGCTCTGGATTTGTCGGAAATAATTAATGCCTCTTTGTCGAACCCGTAGCTGATACTCTACTGAGTTAGACTGGTGAAGGCAATAAAATAACACAGTTTGGAATTTGGAAGTTGATAGAATGGGTACATGTAAACATATCACGTTTTGTTTGGTCTAGGAAAGAGTCTGAACCTGCAGTTGTTTTATAGCTGTGTCAAATGAACGCTGCACAGATTATCTGGACTGTAGTTAGCTCGGTAATACGGTTAATTCATTAAAAAATTCGTCCTCCGGTAGAAGAGATTAATAAACGCGTGATATATAGCTTGTTTTTAGGTGCTTCAGACTACAGCTGAAGTTTAATAATATAATTCCGGTAAAAGGTGTAAAAATAGTTTACGTACCCAAATATAATTATGTGAAGAGTTGTAAGGATGGCGATGCGAAAATGAAACTCATTGCCATGCAGAAACGAACTGAATTTTGAACAAGGAATCACGGGTATGAGTGGGAAATCAAAATCCTTAGCAGTGTAAACAGACAGCGGGCGGACCCTAAATATTACGTAGTAATGACGGAGAGTAACGAAGAACTCAGAGATAAAACCTTTCTCAGTGCCATTTTGTCCATCCCAAATCCCACGTAGACTGGCCAGGCGCTGAACCCGGGCCTCCGAGGGGGGAAGCTGGCGACTAATCGCCTGAATCACGGCCGCCAGGGCTTGGATGCAGGCATTACGTTAAGTGTTTATTTTATTAAGAACCAACTACTTGCATATACACAACGGATTTTATGGAACCGTATGGCTGCATTGGTTTTAAAATTTTTTCTTTGGTGTTCTTGTGTTTATATATTACCTTCGCATGTTGGGCATTAATTATTTTGATGTTTTTTATTCAGTGCAGCATATTATACTTACTTTATTAAAGAAATGACTTGCAAGTAGTTGGTCTTTATAAGTGTAATATGTTGCACGGAATGAACAATATAAAAACAAAAATGTGTGTTAAGTGTATTCAAGTACAGAGGCAGTGATATCAAAGTCAAACAATTAATTGCATGGGGGTAAGTGCCTTCTTCAGGTTTCACAGCTATATTATTTTCCGTTTCACTGGATTCCTTATGTCTGAAATTATCTGTTACATAGAAACATATGTTGAAGTATTTAGGGGTTGGAGGTTGTGATGCACAAATAGACATCATGCGATTAACTTGCACCTCCTTTCCTACGTGATTACAAATATAAGCTACAACTGTTGGTGGTGTATTCACTGCTTTTTAAATCTGTCTGTAGATGGCAGCTTGTGTGTCATCAATCTATGTATAGCAACTACTCGTTCAGGTTCATCCAAGCTTGCAATCTCTTTGCATGAACTGTCTGTGAGCACAGGTGTGCGTCCCCTGTGCTGACTGTCTGTTCTTAGTACACGGTTGTAGGGGGAGTGAGTGAGTGGGTGAAAATGTCTGCTGTATTTAATGAAACGTTCGTAACATGTTTCTACTTTACTTATAAATGTAAACGTTTATGTTAGTGAGTTCTGTGGTTATGGTGTTTATGTATGGTGTCATCTTTATGCGTGAATACCGAAAACAACGCTGGATCCTGGATGTAAGTTTTCTGTACAGTTTGTGCCTACATAGCTTTATTTTTAACTACACCGGTAGCCATGTTTAAGAAATGTGACACTAACCTGGGTGAACGGTGTCACGGAAGGTTACCTGCACTTCTTAAGCTGATAAGTTTTCCTTAAATTGGGTTTACTAACCGAAATGCAAACACAGATTCTGTAGCAACAAACTAACTTTAGCTGTAGTATTAAATACGAAACCCAGATTAAATAACTGCGTGTAAGGTTGATAGATAAGAACAAGTTGTCCTATGTCCAGCGACCTTGAAGGGCATGGTTAAAATACACCAACCCACACTGCGTAATTTGTTGTATGAGGGTAGTCGTGGATCTGAGTGCTTTGAGACGCGCGTTTTAATGTTGTTAATAATAATAACGAATTTATTCATGAACTTGACAAGCCACTTGATCAGGGAATTGAAATGAGTGTCACAAACAAGTGGGACGAAGGACAGTAAAGTCGGCATTTGAAGATACCTGTAGGCGATATTACTTCATTTCCTCGCATCTTTCATTTATTTGGTGTATGGATTTTCGTCAGCTGCCTTATTCGTGTGCGACCGGTTACTTTTTGTAGCAAATGGTACTTGCTAGTGATCACATGCAAATTGTAAAACGAAAGGAAAGGTAAATTTGGAGAGTTTAACTGTATATATATTGTAGCCGTCGAAAGAACTTTCCATGCCTTGATAACATTTTCAAAGTTTTGTTACAAAGTGCTCTATTCAGTGTGCGTTTAGAAAGGGAATAATGCCGGCCAATTGAATTGTTGAAGTTATTATTTGAATTGTGATCTCGGGTGTATATTGAGATCATTCCGGTTTTTTTGCCTCCGAACGTCGTCATGTTTAGGTATTTCAGGACGCATTAAACCAGTGCTTTTCGAAAGAGGTTACGCTTACCACTAGTGGTACAAGGACGGTCGCCTGATGGTATGCGAAGAAATTTATGAATTTTTTTGATACTTAAATTTTAGACAAAATTTCAATTATGCTATTAAAATTGTTGTAAATGTGTTGAAATGTAAAAAAAAAAACTTTTATAAAGTGTATCGCAAGATACCATTTCATTGTACGAATAAAAATACAGACTCGCCTCTGTCTTCCAATCGCTTTCAATTAGAAAAGCGGCAAAATTAGAGGCTTCCACAGCGTTCTTTTGTAGCTGGTTGGCAGGTTTGAAGACTTCAGACCCCCACCCCACCCCAACCAGCGAAACATCCCGGAAGACCTGTATTCTAAAGTAGGCATTAATGTTTTCAATACCTAGTCGTACGCGTGCATGTTTTTTATTGTAATCGTGGTACGCCAGAAAAAGTTTGAAAAGCACTGCATTAGACCAAGGTCCGGCAGTGTAAAGCAGTTCCCTACGTAGTGTTGTGTGTTCTGGGGGGCAAAATTACTTCCTATTATGTGCCATAATACTATCACAGATGCTTTGTTTGCGTTGGATGTTCAAGGTCTGGCCTCGTCATTTTCAGCTGCGTTTCGTACAACTGGTTAACAGCTATTACAGTAGCAGTTTAACGTAGTCCTTGACATTTGTTTTAACTTCTGCCTCTATACGACCCTACATACATTGCACTCAAAATGTTCAATTTCTTAAACTAACATCAATATCACACTTATACACACAATAGAAGCTCACACACGTTAGAAGTTTTTATGCTAACTTAAGTGGTATGCGTTATTTCTTATTATTTGCTTGAACAAGAATTATTGCTTATCACAATAAACCTCCGATGAAGACAATTTCCAACCCCTAATTTGGACTGTCATACTGTAGTCTTCCAGCTTATATTTATAAGCGTGGAACTGAAAATAGATGCTAAAGATTAGGAAGCAGGTGTAGGAATACTAAAGCGCGAGTAGTTCGTATTTTTGATTGTTATGAAGGTGCTTGGGGTGGTACAACCTGGCACTGTGTTACGTGGGATGCATATTGGGGCAGATAGGGAGCTGTTTGTTTGGATTATACTGCATGTTGGGATAGGCGTGGTCACAAGTATAATCTTGCTATTTAGGGTTATTGGGCGGGGGAAGCCCTTTTATAGAGGGAATGGTGTATAGAGAGCTATAAAGAGCTGCGTGTAGTAGTAACGTATGCTTTATCCCAAGCAAAGTCTCTTGGCTTATATATTCTCCCTCCGATATTTGCATGTGTGTGTTTTCAGCGAAAGATAGAAATACGGATATGTTACGGGGGCGGGGATTTGAACAACGAAAGGTCTTTATAATTGCAATTTTATGTAGTGTGTTATAGGGGAGGGAATCGATGGACGTTCTTTACAATTGTAATTTTATGTAGTGTGTTATAGGGGAGGGAATCAATGGACGTTCTTTATAATTGTAATTTTATGTAACGTAGTGTGTTATGGGGAAGGAATACTGGATATAAGTTTGTCTTTCCACGGCACTTTACTATGATACACATATTCAATTATCTAGTTAGTTGTCATGACATTGTCAATTAAGTTGGTTTTGCAGTAAAATATCTGACGTATATCATAAATAATTCAGTTAAAATTCTGATGTGACAGACCTTATGACCTATATTCTTCATACTTTCGTCAGTCTGGCAGGCAAATGCAAAGAACTTTCGATTAAAGGTTTATTCGCTGATAAGAAGTGCATGCATAGATGTTAAATATTATATGAATGCCAATGTTCACCTCTGAATTTCTGTGTTAAAATATTTTATGTTTTTGAGCCCTGAGGGTAAATAATTGTAAAGTAGGAATTCGGTTTGCAGAGATTTGACATCGTAAATTTTAGACTGTGGATATCGTGATGTTGCCAAAAGTAAAACGCGCGGGCGCGCGCGCGCGTGTGTGTGTTTGTGTGTGTGTGTGTGTGTGTGTGTGTGTGTGTGTGTGTGTGTGTGTGTATGTGTGTGTGTGTGTGTGTGTGTGTGTGTGTGTGTGTGTGTGTG
>BLKM01011744.1:3092742-3139178 GCA_013340265.1 Coptotermes formosanus
TGTGTGTGTGTGTGTGTGTGTGTGTGTGTGTGTGTGTGTGTGTGTGTGTGTGTGTCCAACCTCAAATAATGTAGCAGATGTCATGATAAATAATGTTAAGCATTGATGGTAGTTGGGCAGGACCAAACATGCAGGAAGACAAATGCTGAAAGAATAAGATAAGTACAGTATGTATGTAAAAGATGTCCCACGTAACAACGTACATAAGAACTGAACATACTACATGTATAACTGGACATCTTTGGAACATCCATGTCAATATTCAAGTTAAGCACACTGGAATAAAATTCATTCATTTCCTTCAAAATTATTAAACGTGTTTGGTGGACCTATAGGAATTTTTATGCCCTGTTTTAAACCACCTAGTGAATGAGTCTTTAATGACCCTGGTAAATATGGAATAATGAAACAGTTCATTATTAAAACGTGATTCAGCTCCGACATTTCTGTATTAAATTTTAAACTGAAATAATAATTATTTCATACATGTAAAAAAACGGAAGGAATGAGCTGGAAACACTTTGAGGACTAAATTTAACCTGAATGATATTTAAAGATTTACATCGCCTAGCGGAATATACACACTTCCTCTGTGTGTTGTAAAAGCCTATAATTTAATGCTGCATAAAGGAATTATCGCTTTTTGTTGTAGGAATTATGCGGAACAGACATATTATCTGTGAGCAGACTGTAGAATTTTTTTGGCGTTAAACCCGGAAGTACATGAAGTAAAGCTCGAGTTTCAAAGGGTTAATTATTCTTCACAATTCAGTGGCGTGATGGAGGCAATTTTAATGACTGTTCTTGGCTTCTTAACTGGAATTTAAATTTTAAAGCTGTCACTTCAGTGTGATTGACTTCAGTTTTAAGATTGTAAGAATTTTGAAGGTTTTGGCCAAAGCCTATTTCAAGCCACTGTTTTCCTTTGAGGAAAACGGAAAAATTATGTAACGATGTCCCGTATTTCAGCCTAGGCTTGACCTGAGTGTGTTCTGAACAGAGCTACAGGGTTGCGTTTATGACAAGCCCTTCACGGTGACAGGTTAGAGTGCTTAGTAGGATTAAGTGCCTAGGTTTCTTAAGGTGAAGTCATTATTTTGGGATAGGAGGTAGTTTAAAATAATTATAAATATTAAGTGTATTGGTTACTTGGGGTTATTCTTGGGGCATATTTCGTATATACCTAGACTTTTCTCATACTGGTAGATATTCGTGTACATACTTTTAATTCCGTTCTCAGACGTGCAGTCAGTCACTAGAACGGTACCCGCACAGGTACTGTCCAGTCTCAGATACTGCGTTTATTGTTTACGCTACAACAATTTCGTTAACTTACAGTGCATACTGTCAAATGTTTCGGTGTGTGATAAAGACGAACTGAAGAAGATCTGGATGGAAGATGCTGTGGCCCCATCGAGATTCTGTCCTGGGGTTTGTTTCGTATTTCTGAAGAAAACAACAATAAATCTGAATTATTCTAGCCAATAATCGGGCGCACCGTTGAACCGTGCATCTGCTGAGTAGACGTCTCGAGCCTTTGGGTGTCTTAAAATTCTGACAGTTCTGTAAAATAATATACTGAATAGGTCAAAATAAATGGTATTGGCAAATAGATAACTAAATTATACATTTTTATAACGTCTGACAAATTAATCATGCTGGTGCCGGATTTATTTCAATTTCATTTGCATTCACCGACATTTTTAAAGCAGCTGTCAGTCCATTCACAAGTGTCCGGACTCCATATGAATGCATTTATATTCTGTGTTAAACCATGTTTACGTAATTGTGTTCCATAACCGAGTTTTATTTATGATTTTTTTTTTTTTTGGTTATTCTGTGTACTCTGATAGTCTACTCTAGCCGCGTTATCACGATACATTTTCGTCGGTGCACAGTCCCGGGAAGACGAAAACAGGAAAGGCACTTTTACATCCCTCTTAAGTATCACTGCTGTGAATATCACATTTGAAGTAAATGAAATTACTCTTTGCCGATCCCAGTGGCCGCGCGATCTAAGGCGTAGGTCTGCGGCCGAGCGCTTGCTGGGATCGTGGGTTCGAATCCCACCGGGGGCATGGACGTTTGTCTCTTGTACAGTGTTTTTGTTGTCAGGTAGAGGTCTCTGCGACGGGCCGATCCCTCGTCCAGAGGAGTCCTACCGACTGTGGTGTGTCTGAGTGTGATCAAGTGAAAATAAACAACCTCGACACCTACTGCGATTAGGCAGAAGAGGGAAGGACTACGAAACGAATGAAATTACTCTTACCCTTTTAAAAGCAGTATTTGGCTAAAGAGTTTATCACGACCATCACTAACTTGGCTACTGCACCATACAGTTTTTATTTCATGTTTGGATAATGATCTATAAAAGTGCCTTCCATTAACCAGGATTAAGGGTTGAGTCTTTAATGGTAACACTGTTGAAGCTGATATTTCACCTTATTTTGACATTATAGTATTTCATGCCTACGTGAAATTTCGCTGTATTTACACAGTGTATAACCTCTAGACAAATTTAAAGTTAGGTGTTTAAGTGGGAAATGAAGGGTCACAGGGCTGAGCAATATAAGAAAACGTTGATAGGTCAACTGTAACCAGTGAATTCAGGAGAAACAATTAAATTCCTCTCTACGCCATTTATGGCAATGAAATTTCATAAATGTTTCAACGAAGTCCATTCCCATGAATGACGGGATAAATCCCGTCTTCTGTGCCATATTAATTAGATAACACACATAAATAGCAATGACAGTCTGTGTGAATAATAATGGCTACGTTACATCAACAGTAGCAAAAGTGCCGTTGGCTGTGTGCATCAACATGATTACGTTGAGTAATTACATTTTATGACATGCTGTTCAATTATTACTTAAATAATCAAAACACCCTGCGAATCATCTCCAACTACATTTATATTTTAAAGTTAAATAACACTTGAATTATGACATTTCTTTCACAGATGGTTATAATTAAACACTGTATATAAAGTAAGGTTTTAATATGAAATTATAAAGATGGCGGGCATGTAATTAAGGATATGCGATTGACATTACAGCCCCCAGTGAGGACTGCTTTGCTTTGGGTGCTAAATGGACTGAATTACTACCAACACGTTCCGTTTCGTAGTCCTTCCCTCTTCTACCTACTTGTTCACAGTAGGTGTAGAGGGTTTTAATTTTCACTTGATCACACTCAAACACACACTACAGTCGGTAGGACTCCTCTGAATGAGGGATCGGCCCGTTATTACTGGCACATTCGGGGTATTTACTCGAATAGGAAGGAGTGGGTGGAGCCTACAGCCGGCTTAAACCTGGAAGGGAATAGAATTATCTCCTTCTGAACTGCGCATCAAACCCTTATTCTCCCGATTCCAGCCTGTAGTCTGGATATAATGTGCACCAACTAGCATGCATGGGCTGTCATTAAATGTTAAAAATTCAGAAGGCGGTAGCTACCAGTGCTGTGTGGGAATGAGGCGTGGTGCTGAGGTGGTCAGATAAATTTTCCATCAGCGTGTATGAAACTGTTGCGATTGTCCTATGGATGCATGAGAATGGATAGGATAAGCAACAATGAATTGCAAGCATCATTAGGTAAATATTTTTTCGAAAAGAAATATAGGGCATGTTAGAGAAACGATGGGCTGAGTGCGGACGGTGAGACAATACCAAAAAAAGCCTTTCTTATTACACGAGGAGAAATAAGTTATCCAAGAAGGTGCTTAGTACCTGAAACGGAATAGGAGTCCTCTGTTACGAAGTGAAGATGCTATTAAGTGAGCGGCCCACCGCAACAAGACTTTCGTGAGCAGTATAATGCACGTACTTGTGCTTAAAGCTAAAGACATGGGAGATGTTGTACCGCATACCCACGTGAATTGTGTAAGATATGAACTCACATATTAAAAGTACACAAACGCTCCCATAATTTTAAAATACGCGTGTTTATAAAATGCCGCTTTGAGTATTACAGCAGGGAAGAGGAGGCTTAAAATGTCACTCAGATGTCCAAATTAGTGGCGTTGTTATTTATTTGAAAGTTAAATACGAACACAGCTGGGATGTTCAGGTGAGCTATGACAGACCGTAACATGATGTGGGGGTGTGCTGTGGAGTGTAATAGGCCGTGGAATAAAAATTTGCAACAGCAAAGTGGGAGAAGCAGATCGCTGGGATGTAAAAATAGCTACCGAGTAGATTGCTTTCCTGGTGAACGAAGGAAGAAAAGTAAAACAGACGGTTTTCGTGTAAAAAATAATGCACCTTATAAACGATAGTGGAAGGCGTACATAATAAACAAGTGTTGTCGGTCAGTAAAAAGTGGCTGGTTTTGTTCTGTCGTTGGATCTTCGCCGGGTTAGGAAACCTTGTCTTAGACATCCGCAGTCCATCAACTCTCCTATCCAGTAACTAGTGCGGATAAAGTAGCTGGAGCGTGTAGGGACCTTACACGTCAATCAAGTGCTGAGGTTGATGCATGAAGCCGTAATTACACTCTTGTATACATTTTCATATAATCTTTCTTATAGACAAGGACAAATTTAAATAATAACGTGTTAACTGAACATTTTACTTACATGTGAATGGATTCATATTTTAAAGTTACTTAGCCAGTCAGCAGTTACTGTTTATCAGCTTACATTTATAACATTTGCGTCCACGGTTTTATTTGCTGCATTTCATTGCTTTACAGTGCCGTAGAAATGTATGCAGGGGTTCAAACACCGGTGGGGGCGAGATTTTCCGTACCTGTCCAGAAGGGCCTTGGGACGCACGTAGCGTCCTGTAGAATGGGCACCGGGTGTCTTTCCCGAGGGCAAAGCGGCCGGGGCATGGCGTTAACCACCAACCCCGCCTAGTCTTGAGTGTAAAGAAAGTTTTTCATCCTTTTTCTTCTTGGGCGTCTTGACCCTTGAACATGGGACCGATAAGTTGTCCCGAAACGTCGGTAAAGGTTTACTACTCGACGCTGCGTAACATCGCAGAAGAGCGCAGATCTTGAGTGTAGAGATATACCCCTACTCTCCTTCAGGGTCTTCACGTCCGCTTACAGGGCAAACTTTGCTCCTTATACCTTCCACATTATGTAGGCAGCGAAACGTACGATAAGCTAGGTTTATTGTGCGGTGTGAACAGAGAAAGATGTGTATGCACGCGTTATTGCAGTATTTCGATCAACTGCTATTCTTTAATATTAGCCGAGGTCATTGTAGCTTTTAATGTGATACTAAGGTGTATCAGCTGCTCTAGCCAATGGCTTAGAGAAGAGCGTGGCGGTCGCTTCACACTCATGGCTCCTCAGATTGTCCCTGCCACATGTTGGTGCTAACAGTGTCACAGAAATGGAAACTTTGAACTTTCCTACAGGGGACCAAGTTGGTGAATAAACAGAACTGATAGGTGAACATTTGCTGAACTCTGAGCTGCGATCTCCGCTCTATCCGAGCATTCGATGAATACACAACCAAGTAACTGCTTGTGTCATCCATCAAGGGAAGCTGGCAGCCAGCGATAGAGGATGGCTCGACAGTGATAGATAACAGTGCCAGGGCAGCTGATAATGGTGCAAAGAGAAATAGATAATGGCGATCAAGTTAATGGAATAAAGGGATACGATGAAACAAAGGCATAAAGCGGGGGAAAAAGGCAAGTAGCTCACAAAAGAGAACAAAGTAATGCGATTTAAAAGACTCGATGAATGTGAAGAAACGCCGATAAAGAAAATAAAGTCAGGAGAAGAAATTAACACAAGGGAAGTCGAGAAAGAGGCAAGAGTGGGTGTGAAAGGAACGTAAGAATGCCAAAAGACAGCGGAAGGAGAGAAAGAAGAAACGGAACAGTGAGAGCAAAATTGGAAGTAAAGTCATGGTGGACAGATACAGAAGAGGTTCTTAGCCCTCGGGAGGGAAAGGTTTACGGAAGCAAGAGTTAAGTGAACCATCGTGAATGAAAAGGATCAGAGTGAATTATCTGCAGAATATTAGTAACTGTGTCTCTGGACAAGGGTCCGTCTGTAGAATCTAAGAGTTCCTAGCATGGTCAAGAGGTGCCTCACATTTTACGGAACCAGAAGGTTCATTACCGTGTTCGCAAGATCCCGCATCTGGTCCCTGTTCGGAGCCATTTGAATGATGTTTGTGCCTTCATATTCTTCTCCTTTAAGACTAATTTTAATATTACACTGAACAAAATTTTGTGTAAAAGTAAAGCACACACTGTCATCTTCGATGCAGTGCTTTTACGAACTGTCTGAAGATGATGCCAAAACGTCGAAATGCGTGATGAGGATTTGGAACGTCACAATGGTTACGAATGTGACAAGTGTGCAGTAAAACTGGTGGAGTGCAGCTAACACTTTGCTCGATCTATAAAGGAAGGTCAGAAGGTGGCGTAGTACTGCATTAAGGACGTGGCCCCTTTGCCGGTTTGTGTGTAGTTACAGTGTGTTACTTAAGGAATAGCCATCATCAGCAGCAGAAATTATGTCGCCTCACACGACATTTACGCCGTATGTTCTCGGTTGGGTGATATTCGGTGTACAGGATATTTACGTAATGTCTTTTGAGTAATCGAGAGTTCCCAGTGAAATCCACACTTTACTCAGGGGCGAAAATGAACGTAGCTCAATGCTTTGAACATTTTTTGTCCGATCTGGCTGAAGTTCGGTGTAAGAGATCGGCACGTAACGCTGTTGATCATTTGTGAGCTGAGTGAATTTTGGTGTGCGAAAACCCTTACTTTCTTTATGGGCCAATGAAATTACATGTACGTGTGTACCGTGACACTGCATGACTTTTGAAAGCAATGAACGCTTCGTTAACGTTTGTGTACTACGCCACGTAACACACCATTTGCCATCTTGTTACTTTTAATATTACTTCGAGAGAAGAATATTTCATCAACGTGGGCCGTAAATTCAGTCGTCAGGTGGTTACGTAGCTCTGTTCCTGGTGAAGTGTGACATGTAATGTTACTTAAGATGCTTGCTGCTCAAAATGACCAGCACTTCCTGTGCACAAGCAGCGAGCGCATTTGGTAAGAATATGTACTTTTTACCCGTATGACAGCAGCACCGTAAAATTTCATGCAGTACCTGAGATGTTTCTTCTGATTCACCAACTTGTTCGTATATTCTCAGCAACAGAAATAAACGGGAATTTAAGTGTGGCAAACTGAGTTGCCGCACATACAAACATGCGACAAGTCACCGATTTCCGTAACACGGCACTGGTGACGACAGTTGTAAGCGGACGTGCGTATCTTGAAACTTTGCCCGCGCGTTCCCATCACAGTCACAGAACACCTAAATAAAGTTAAACTCCTCATGCTGTTTATTATAAGTTTTGTATTATCGACACTCATGACACTGCCACTTCTCTTCAACAATAACCAGGCATTATTACACGACGACTGATCACGAACTACCTACAAACTGGTGACTTTCTACACATCGCCCGGGCGAGTACATATCTCAGCACTGGTGGGGACGCTTTGTTGGAAGGGGCGGTAACTAGGTCACGGTTTAGATTTCAATCCCTTGCAATATTTCTTCTCAAAATAACCAGTGGAACACCCGACTGTTGTTTTGACTGTCAGTTGGTGCAAAACTTTGTATAAAATACGAAATGCATGCTGAACCTGTGGCTACCTTTGTTTCCTCGCTAGTCATGTACATGGGGTTTAATGCACAAGTCGATGTAGATTGAATTTTTAAGTCTCTACACCAGAGTATGGCTTGGCGGCACGGAAAATAGGCGTTTTATGATGTTCACCTTAACTTAATGATGAAAAATAATAATTCAGAAATTGTTTCTTGCAGTGCGCTAATTTCTGTGTTGCAACTAAGGATTCAAAGTGCCCTGGTAATTTTGTATGTATTATTAGGTTCATTAAAATGTACATATACAAATAATATGTTATACAGAAACTTTCGAATATTAAATAAGAACTTTTAAAAACAATTTCATTGCAGGAAATAATAAATCTTACTGTGTGAGCTGAGTTTCTACTTGAGGAAATGCCTACCAACCGCGAACAGTTTACCTAGCCTTAGAATTTAAACGTATATGTGAAGAGGAACTGAATATGTTTAACCGCCCAGATTTGTGAGTTTAGAGCAAAGTAGGCACATGTACCGTCACAAAAAAACTGACTTTTTTGGACTAACCTGAAGATGAAGGAAGCAAGCTGTTCCTAAACGCTGGTGCCTACACCAGTCTACGTGCCATCTTGTAGCAGCAGGCTAAGTCATCAGCACTACCGTCAGAACCTCAAAACGCGAGACAAAAGTTAAATTAAAGTCACTCGCATGGTGTAAGAATAGCTAACATACGAACGTGAACGTCTGGCACAAGAAAGAATGGTGCGTTCTTCTTTACTCATCATAAAGAGTAAACGTGACGTAATAAAGCGATATATTCAGCCCATATAAATTATATAGGTGCTATATAGATATAGACCCTTATTTGCTTTGCTTGTTTCTTATCAATTTTATTAACGTCGCGGACTGAACTTTCAGCTTACTCCATTTGCAGGGGTTAAAACTTTTCTTCTCTGTTCTTGTTGGATGTTCCCGCCGTTTCTAGGCGTTCGTTTTGTAATGACAGCATCGTCTGTCAAAGTGCCAAATGCACGCACCCACTGAACAATCTTTCCTGTACGTTAGGACTATATTCCTTACTGTACTTAGCCACATACAGGAGTTAAGTTTAGCGGAAGTCTTTACTTGGTTTTTCTTTAATTAGATGTTTTATAATATGTTTACTTTAAAGTTTGAAAATACAGAAATTATGAAGACAGGATATTCAATATTCCACGGACAACCAGCTTACATTTCTTATTCCATAATTTGGGGATGCTGTGCAGAGGTATTTCTGTGTTCGGTTGTAAGGACTTCTATATATTCCTCGCACTTTATATTGATACGTTCCTGTAGTTACATTTTAGGCCTATATACGACTCCTAATTATCCTGTAATATATTTATTATGTTTAAAATTCTAAATTCCTCATCCAGCCTCCGTGCTAAGTGGAAAATCTTTCTGCCGGTATGTTTTTGTTAATTTATTTTCTTTTCGTCCAAAATTCAGACCAATATAAGCGTAGATTCTTTGATAAATTGGTCGGTATATTTATTGACTCCTTCAAGTATCTTCTCTGATAGGTCGTAGTAATTGGAAAGTATGTTGTGTTCGTATTTAAATTAAATTCCCGGTTTCGTTATTTACATTTTGATTAATTTTGAACTTAAATATCGAGCCGCATTCAGAAAACTTATAAGAGTTGTAGAAATCTATGCATTTTAATTAAGTACGCCTGTTACAGATTCAGGACAGCGATGTATGCAAATTTAGAGTTTATATTTAACGATATCGAAATTTGTACAAACTGAGCTACTGGGTAAGTTAACGGAGAGTGAAGGCGACAACAAAGCACGTGTGTGGAACTTACTGTAAGATTACACGTGAGTGAATTGTACTGAGGGTCTTTATATTTGCCTGTGTTTTATCTGGGCTTCATACGTGATGCTGGAGGAGTAGGTAACTTGCATTTTAGTGCTTATGGCCTTTCTCTGGGCTCAATGTACTCTATATAGTTCCTTAGTTCATACAGAATCATTAGACAGGTAATCAGTAATAAAAGAGCGGCACGTGTCTATAAGCGATAACCACTCTGATAATTTCAATTTAATGCAAATATGAACCGCATTCTTTACAGAAAGACTCGGATGTAAGTTCTTTGTTTATGTGGTGGAGTTCGGATGGCACCGTGTACATATCGTGTCGAATGAAGGGGCTGGGACTGGGATCTAGTTTCACTTGGTGAGAAATTTCTTACAATTCCTTATAGATTGGAAATTCGCTTCCTTCGAACATGACGACACTTTGCCGTGAAATGAAAAATTCACTCTCACGGGAAGAAAACAACAAAGACGATGTGTAGACCCACTTCGAAGTGTATTACAATGGATTCAGGAATAGACCACACCATCTCTGTTATTGGAATCACACAGAGTGAGAGCTGCTAAGGCTCCAGTGCCTCTGTGTGTCTCTCTTTCGGTCTGCCTGTCTGCCTGCCTGCCTGCCTGCCTGTCACAACTCAGGCACACACACATAGGGTTCGAATTACAGTACAGGTGCCTAATGTCACACTTCGAATCCAAGAGGAATCAGTTTAAAAATTAGGCTGCACTATGTTTTACCGAGTTACTTAAGCGTATGTTGGGATAGTACTTATAAACTTCGTCACATGACTTCAGTGCAGGGAAAAAATCTCGATTACTCACATTGTTCTTTCGTCTTATAGATGCCACCAATTTTTCGTCAGCACAATAATAAGGGTCGAGTCACCTATCACAAATCTGCATTTCAGTATTTATTTCTTTCTCCGTACGTCTGCATAAGAGATGGAGGATTTTACATGATGATACTAGCAGCATAATAAAATAATTCTTTTTGTGTAATCTGTAGAAGGCGTTCTACAGGGGCGCGTTACCAAACAGGGAAAGCGACTTCCAATGATAAGTGAAGCGTTGCAGGTTCTGCTTAGAGCAGTAAATCACTTTGGAGCTGAGTGATAGGATTAAGTGCGTTGCATTTCTGAGAAAGTCAAGTGGCATATTAACAGTGAGTCTTATGCTGTTTATTGTTAATTCTTCACAACAGTTCTCTCTTATTATGTCACTGCTTCACTTTACATTTTCTTTGTAGCTTTCCAGTCCTTACACGTAGGCTTTGCCGCACCATAAAGTAACGGAGGCAGTATGTAGGACTTGCACTCTTATTTATCCCTCCATCTGTATGGGTTGGAAACTCAGCGACGTTCGGTAGATATATTACGATGAAATTTTCTCCTGACACGTCAAACAAAAATCTGAAATTACATACTTTTCGTCACTCAGAATTACCAAATTATTTACGTTACACATTATAACAATTCTTTCAGCCGCGCAAAATTGTGCCTCAAAAATGTTGGATGCGTGTGTTCTAATTCCATTGGCGGTTTTCATGAATGATTGTCTTTCGTATTGTATGCTTCCCTGCTATGATTTACATGACAGTACAAAGAGTTATATTGTTTGTCTCGACAAGAAGTCGGAATAAAATATAAAGTGTCTTCCCGATAGGAGTTTAGTGTCGTAAAATCGATTATTTGAAGCTCCGGTTTTCTTAACCCCAAAATCTGTAGCAGTAAGCGGCGTATTATAAATGTAATAGTTCAGACTTTCATTAGAGAGGTGTTTAATTCAAGTTAATCAGGTCTGTCCTCCGTTTTATATGATGATTTGAAGTGATTTTACGCTTTATGCTAATGCGAAATTGGGTGTAGGAATTTGAAATAGATCGCAATTTCTGATTTCCAAATCCATACACACCACTTAGGATTGTCATATTATTTCACCTCGGCGCTACGTGAGGCCTGCAGTTTGAACACCGTCCTCAGAATATCCTAAGAATCATTATCAGCGCCTTGTAACTTACCAGCAAACCCTATTCTCGTGACAAAAATACGTTACTTAATGTCCATATAAACCCAATTTTGACACTGAACTAACAAAGGGTGGAGTACAAACATCATGACAGATATATGTGACATGTAGTTCGCGGCCCTGCGGTTGGCAGGTGCTACCACTTGCTCCCTTTCGCACCCAGCAGCCCCCTTTATATTGACTCCATCCATCTTTTCTGCGGACACATGTTTCTAGCGCCTGGCTGTGGACAATGGAGCCGTCGGTTCATTTTTACAGTAGCACACAGAATGTTCAGCAGAGAGCCTGGCACTTTTCTTAGGGCCATGCGGCTTATGTTTTATGGGCTGTTAACAAAAGTACACATAAAATACTGTGTTGGAGATATATTACTGTATCATGCTTCATCACGCTGCTGATGTTGTTTGTTAGATTCTTTATTAATGAGATTGTCACGCTGATTGGTGCGTATAGCTTAGAACGGAAGGTGATAGTAAATAAAACGTGAATAAAGTACATGTAAGCTACCGTATTCTACTTAAATAAATTTCCAACTTTGAAGAAAAAATTCACAAAATTATCATTATTTTACAGTTCGAAGCCAGTTACGTCCCAAAAACTTTCCATGAATGAAAAAAACTTACTATTTTAGACTTTATGTGTGTGAGGAATGTCGCCTTTAGATTTGAGAAGGAAAGTGGGTCAGAAAACAGGTTATATAGTGTATAATTTCGTAAATAAAAATTTTGAACATGTCGCTCGCCGCCTTTTTTCTGGAATCGAGCAATTGTCGTCTCTTGTCAGCACTGAAAACAAACGGCGTGACTCTAACAATAAAAAAACGCATCAGGATCCAGGAGCCATGTTCTGCGTGGCAAATATGGCGACAATGCTTAAATGTTGTTAAGCGATTCTTGTTCACCAATTCGATACAGAAATTGAAATATTGTTAGTGGGAACACAAATACGAGATTGATTTCAGTTTTCTAATAACAGCGTAAATTACCGGGAAAATGCAGGCAGCAAGCTCCACTTATAAGCTGATGCCCATGTGTCGAACCCAGTGGTGTTATATCCCATAAAACGAATCTTGAAGAACAAGAATGGTAATAAATATTCAGCAGGGGAAATGAAATTTCTGACACTTTCCAGTCGATATACCAGATTTGACGGAGCCAGCAGTTAATATGTACGGCAGACAATAAAGATTTATGCAGTAGTAAATTTGAGAATAGATTATTAGAGTGAGGAATGATGAAGTTACCGCAATGTGCAAAGACAAATTGCTGAACTTTTACACTTCCTGACAAACTGAACGTGTATGATGACAGAGGAAGATCCTGCAATATTTATGGCAGTGATTTCGGAAAAGTCTTCGATCAAATTCGTTAACCGCAGAGGAAACAAACGAACAGGAAGAAGAAGGCGACAATGAAAAGAAGAATTATGGCAATATTAACTATGTGTACCTTGCCAGTAAACTTAAAAGAGTAAAATAGACCTGTATATTTATTTCGTTTAGATTCTCTCGTCCCGTCAGTAAACCAGCCACCTCCATCTAAGCCCGAGATTAAGAATGAGTGGAGCTGTAGTTCCACTTATTCCTATGCCTACGTGGCATACAGGGGGATATCTTTACCTTACTTTTCTTTCATCTCATCGCCATCGAACAAAAGTAATAACGTTAGATATGCGTCTTCTTGGGTGTAGGAAGAGACTCTTTAAGTTATTTTGAGAAGGGTGCCCTTATAAATGTCACTAGTTGCGAATTAGACAAATCTAGCTTGTCTATGAAATATCTTTTAAGGTACGGAGAGTTATATACGCTCCTAACCAACGCAAATGGTCGATGTAATCGAGTTTACCCGAAACCCATTACGAGGCTGAAGAAGCGGTTAGTCTATAACAGTGAGGGTCTGATTTTCAGTTTATTGAGTATTGTATACAGAAGGTCTTTCTGTGTAGTGCTTGGGCAGTGTGTGACAACTTCTGTCCTTAGTAAATACAACACTCACGATATACCCAGTAGCATTTTACTGCATTTTGTTATCATCAGTATTGAAGGACATTTTATGTCATGCAAATGCCTTTTCACGGCCTCTTTCACTTTCATTAGATAGAAGGTTTAATGACAGGGCTTACAAGTCATTATTTTCCTACAGCAGATTTATCGATGATAATTGTTTCCTCCTCTGCTAAGTACGATGCCATCTTCAGACACTCTGTATGGAGACATATGTCTCTAGCTTCCGCCCTGCACAATTTTAGTTTTTTTTATAGATCATCTTCGTGAGGTCACGCCTCCTCTTTCATTCCTGTTACGCCTGATAAACTCCTTGTGTTGCAGTTTCTTTTAATTGCAGACCAATAAGTAAACCAGGTACGACATCTCTTACATTCTATACGAGAGACTCTTCTGTCCTGCTCTGGTATATTTAAGTAATTTCCTGGTAGTGCTTTCGAAATAATAAGCTTGTTCTATTGAATTACCTGTCTCTAAACTGTGGTGGTTGATACAGTGGGTTTAAATTTTACACTTGATGCATATGAATTGCTTTGGCATTAATATACCCAAAATTTCGTAGTATTTAGTCCAGGAGTTGATTTCCAGAAATTCGCTTTAATAATACTGCGTCATATTATTTTGCTACGCGTTTGTGCTTCCGGCTTTGGACTGTCTGTTCGTATGAAGAGTTTCGTTTTGTATAGCCCCTGCAAGCTAAGGGCTGACGTGTCTTAAAAATAAGCCACAATTTATTTCGTTCGCTTCTACTGGACCTTCAGATTCCTAGCCATGACTATTCGAGATTCGACCAACAAATGGCTGCATAAACCATAGCCAATGCGAAAGAGTTTGTCTACATAATAATTTTGGATTCCCGATGCGCATGTACAGCAGGAAAGCAGTGACGAAGTGCTGGTTATCATGTAATGGTGCATGCGAATTTTGTGTGTCAAACAAGAAGTTGAAGTGTAGAATTTCAAGTGTGTGGAGTAGGCGAGGTGTAACTTAAACATATATTTCATGTAGGAAAGCGATTTATTGCGTAATGAAACATAAATTTAATATAAAATAAAAATTCTTTTAAATGATCCTCGTGCTCATGTGTGTATAAATAATAACTAACTAACTAACTAACTAACTAACTAACTAACTAACTAACTAACTAACTAACTAACTCCATAGAGCAGAGGCCTTCTTGAGACGCTAACAGTTTCTCAGCTAGTCAAGAAATTCCCCGCATCTAATATACCCGGAAGTTCATTACCGCATTCACAACAGCCCGCCACCTGTTCCTATCCTGAGCCAGCTCAATCCAGTCCATGCCCACCCATCCCACGTCTTGAAGATCCATTTTAGTATTATCTTCCCGTCTACGCCTGGGTCTCCCAAGTGGTCGCCTTCCCTCAGGTGTCCCCACCAAAATCCTGTATGCACCTCTCTTTTCCCCATACGTGCTACATGCCCCTCCCATCTCATTCTTCTCGATTCGATTACCCGAATAATATTTGGTGATGACTACAGGTCTCTAAGTTCCTCGTTATATAGTGTTCTCCACTCCCCTGTCGCCTCGTCCCTCTTAGGCCCAAATATCTTCCTCAGCACCCTATTCTCGAACACTGTCAGTCTTTGTTCCTCCCTCAGTGTGAGAGACCAAGTTTCACACCCATAGAAAACAACAGGTAAAACTACAGTTCTGTATACCCTAATCTTTGTGTTTTTGGATAGCAACCTGGAAGACAAAAGATTCTGCACTGGATGAGAGCAAGCATTCAACAACTTCAATCTGCTCTTAATTTCTTCATGAATGGAGTTTTGATTCGTTAGGGTTGCTCCCAAATATTTGAATTCGTCCACCCTTTCAGAGGATTTATTATCTATCTTTATGTTGTGATTGTATCCTGCATTCTGATTTCGAGACATGACCATGTACTTAGTTTTCTCAGCATTTATTTCTAGATCAATCTCCTTACTAGCAATCACTAAATCTTTCGCGTTTTTCTTTATACTATGTATGCTTCCGCCCAGTATATTAACATCATCAGCGTTAACCAGAAGCTGATGGGAACCATCCAATTCCAAGCCCTCCTGGTTTGCTTGAACCCTCCTATTGGCATATTCTAAAGCAAAGTTGAAAAGCAACGGCGACAGAGCATCTCCTTGTTTCAAGGCATTCTTAATAGGAAACGTGTCAGACAGATGTTTGCCTACCCGAACTCTGCTATAGGTTTCACTTAGACACATTTTTATTAACCTTACTAGTTTCATGGGGATACCAGTCTCAATGAGAATATTATACAAGACCTCACTCGTAACTGAATCATAGGCTTTCTTGAAGTCTATAAATAGCTGATGCACTGCCTCATTGTATTCCCATTTTTTCTCAAGTATTTGACGAATGCTGAATATATGATCAGTAGTTGACCTGTTACGTCGAAATCCACACTGATGATCCCCAGTAACTTCCTCTGCATATGGAGTTAACCTTGACAAAAGAATGTTGGATAGAATTTTGTACGTAGTTGACAAAAGTGATATGCCTCGATAGTTACTACAATCTGTTTTATCACCCTTCTTACAAATAGGCACAATGACTGACTCCTTCCATTCCTCAGGCAATTCCTCCTTGTTCCAAATAGAAATAATAAGTGTATGGATCTCAGACCGAATTATCCTACCTCCTGCTTTAATCAATTCTGCTGGAATGTGATCAGTACCTGGTGATCTGTGTCTTTTTAGCTTTTCAATAGCCATCTCAACCTCAAAGGCACTGGGCTCAGGCAATAGTGGCTCTGCCGTATGTACTTAAGTCTGCCTCACATCATTAACCCCGTGTATATTGAACAGCTGGGAGAAATGATTCCTCCACCTAGCCAAAATACTGTGGAGTCTGCAACCAGGTCACCCTTCTCATCCTTAACTACATTAGTTCTGGCTGGTACCCCCTCCTAAACTCATTGGTACCCCTATACAAATCTCTGATATTCTTGTTCTTACTGTTTGTTTCAAGTTCATTAATTTTAGCTGTCAGATGTTCCTTCTTTTTGTGCCTGAAATATCTACTAGCTTCACGCCTTACGTTGTGCAGATTGTCTCCATTATTTTGGTTTGGATTCTATAACCACTGAATTTTAGCCTGCTTCCTTTTATCTAAAAATTGTGCACATTCTGCAACAAACCATGGTTTATGCTGCTTCCGTTCATGCAGACCTAGACTCTCTTGAGCCGAGATTTTGATATTCTCTTTAATGTTTTCCCAGGCACTATTTATGTCCTCACTAACATTTAAGTTTTCAAAAGCTGCAAACCTGTTTGAGATCTTAAGCTGACACTGCTTCCTAACCTCTAGTTCACTTAGCTTCATGAGATTAAATCTCTCTGCGTCAAACTTCTATGCTGCTTGTTTACTTACTGCCAGTCTTTCCCCAACTTTTGCCACCACCAGATAGTGATCAGTATCACAGTCAGCTCCCCTGAAAGGTCGCACATCGAGCATACTCGAATGCCATCTCCCATCTGTCAATATGTGATCGATCTGATTGTGAGTCTTCCCATCAGGAGAGGTCCAGGTGTATTTATGAATGTTTCGGTGAAGGAACGTCGTGCTCTTAACAACTAGATTCTTTGATGTGGCAAAGTTTACTACTCTAACACTATTATCATTACTATCCTGATGTAAACTCTCATTCCCAATAGTCGGTTTGAAAGTATCCTCTCTCCCCACTTTTGCATTAAAATCTCCTAACAGAATTTTCATATGATACTTAGGAAAGTGATAAAAACCCCGTTCTAATTCCTCATAAAAACTGTCCTTTGACTCATCACCTTTCTCTTCTGTTGGTGCATGCGCGTTCAGAACAGTGATATTACACCAGCGGCCTCTCAGCACTATGTATGACATCCAAGCACTAACAAACTCCACTCTCTTGATTGCTGATACTATTCTCTGGTGCACAAAAAAACCTGTTCCCAATTGATGATTTTCCTTCCCTTTGCCATAGAAAAAAATATACTCCTTGGCTCTTACAGTCCCTTCTGTGTCCCACCTAACCTCCTGTACACCCACTAAATGTAACTTATACTTAACTAATTCCCTGGCCACTGTCATAAGTGACCCTGACCTATACATGCTCCTCACATTCCATGTTCCAAAACTCATGTCCCTATGTATAAATACAGCCTACATTTATGTATGTACATATATAGGTATACATATATGTATATATACGTACACATTTTTGCTTTTACGGCGTTTACGAGCAGCTGCGTTTTGCGTAATGTAGCTTGCGCAGAATGCTGTATGTTACCTTGATCACTTTGCCAAACTAAGTGTTGAATGCTCCTGGGTCATGTCTCGGAGACATTTATTTAATTTACTCTCACCCAAAATTTAAACTGTATTCCTGTATGGCCGTCGAATATTCCTGTGTCATGAAATCTGGCGATGATGGAATAGTCTTTGAGGAGTTCCACTGACGCACGGCCAGTATGGACAGTTTTACCGTGTTCATGAAACGAGCTTTTTGCCGTCAAATTCCGTGTTTTCAAGGTGCGAAGAAAGATACTTTCTTATTATTTCGTGATGTCATTCATTTCACTCTACGTGTTTTTCCATTGGTAGTGTAAAATTACATTCTAGAGAGTCCAGTCCATGGAATTCCACACCACAACACGGCATGTTCACTGTTCAAAAGACTTTGAAGTTCAAGATTCACTTCTTCTTATTGACTTTACCGTAGACTCAAAGAATGCAGCAAATAAGAAGGTTAGTTTTTTAGGAAACCCCCTGGAACGTGAGCATAAATGTGTGGAATCTGTGGTTCTTACAGCAGTGAATATGAAGATTACTGTCTTCTGAGATGTGGCATCTTGTAGTGTGGTGAATATATACCAAGTTTTCTACCCTAGAGTTCCTCCGAAGCCCCTTGCTACCTTTCCACCAGTCTACAAACTGTCACAGCCGAAAAGACAGTAGTCTATCCGCAGAAACGTGTTAACGGGAGTACATTTTTCTTCCTTTGTTATTTTTGTTATGTTTTTCAACCACTCGTTTTTTATGGTTGACTGTAAAAACATTCTTCAGCCTGTCCGAAGAATTCCTCTGTTTGTGTTCGAAGTTGACGTCGCTTTGCTCGCCGAAAGAAGAAGTGGCGCTGAAAAGCTTCACACAGCAGTACAATATTTTGTAGGTCATCCTCGATTACAACCTGATTTGTGCACTTGCACTTTCAGGAAATATTTTGGCGCATAAGTGTGTTATGTTTCCGGAAGGAGAATCTGTAAACTTTTACAATTTTTTACTAGCGTGATTTAGTCACACTTCAAGTACTTCTCTTGCACTTTTCTTCCGTACTTGTCTGTCCCCTCGCGGCCTTACCTTGCAGGCTTTCGTGATTTATTACATTAAACTATAAGCACATATTTATCAGTCCCTTTTCAGAATATTATGTGAGTTTAAGGGTGAACGCATATGATGGAAACGCAGCAAGCAGGGACAAAACAAAAGTTCTAAGAAGTTTTTCCAGGCTAACTGAACACGTGGAACCGGACTGAGCCGCGCAAATATAACGTTTCAAATCAACCTTAAAACATTTCGCAGAAGGCTAAGAAACCCAACTCTCGTGAAACTAAATAAACCAGTATTCGCAGAATCGCGATGCAGAGTGATTTTATAATTTTCTATATTTTTGTATCACTGTGTGATATGTTTTCGTTGTTGAGAGAAAGGAAAGCTTTCAATGCTTATTCGGTAAAATTATTTAAATAATTCTGAATATTCGTTAGGTTTTATTCGAAATAATACAAATAGCTGAGCCGAAATTGTGGCGGAAGAAGGGCCGCAGCAAATGTTTCCTGCTGCCATTTTCTCTCGTCTCACACCCCGTCAACTACCACCGCACTGCAACAGGGCCAGTATTACTGTCCGATATTACAGAAGAGGTGCAAATAATTACACAGAAGTTCCCTCAGTGAGCGCTTACTAATCGGAGAACAAGATTCCTGAGGCCTTTGCTCTTCTGGGATGTTACGCAGAGTAGGTTGGTAGTTGGTTACGGACATTTCGGGACAGCCTGTGTTCTTTGACTGATTGACCCTTGAAGACGGTGCCGAGAAGCTGTCCCGAAAAGTCAGTAGCCAATTACCGACGCACGCCACGTAATATTCCAGAAGTGTGAAGGCCTCAACTACACGGCGGCGAAGGCTTGAAATCTCGCAACATGTTTGCTGCTCGGAGTGGGTGTCATTGCTTCGGTGCTCGTTGGCGCTGCTGTTTCCACTTTCATTTTTATACACTGTCCCTAAGGTGTGTCATATTTCACGCACCCTTACGTATAATTCGTAATCTGTGTTCATTCTCTCATTCTCTTATGAGAGACACACTTGACTTTATAAAATGCCAAATTTTCAGTTACTGAACCAAAATTCCGCCGTTGTGGAAGCACTTCTTACCACGACAGTCTGTTGTGCCACAGTAGGTCAGTGTTGAAAGGACACTGAGACCCTGAGGGCGCAATCTTTATGTCAGGTTATGTGAAATGTTGATAACTTGAAAATTGCTGTATTCTCGGATATGTTACCATATGTACCGATAGAAGTGTACTGACGTTTCAGAAGAGCCTGCCCCCTTCATCATCAGGGTACATAAACGTTTCGAATCTGCTGGCATAGAGTGGAGTAGCCTCTCCATAGATGTTGACAAAAGATTTGCGGTCTTAACCCTTTAAAGACGAAGCGTGTCTGTTTTATATAAGGACTCAGTGCGTACCGCGCTGTAAACACTCTCCACTTCGGTTATAGAAACCAATCTCTTAATGTTTTATAAGGCAAAGGTTGCTGTTTGTTCTGAGATCCGTACAAAACACATAAACGCAACGTGGGCACCACGTAGAATTTTTTAATATTAAACCTGGTGGTATGTAAAGTTACCGCTAGGCTTTAAAATGTTAAAGGTGGTGACTCTGATGACTTCCATCTTATGGGATGTGATGTTGTGACATTTATCTACCTTGATAATGGAGGCAGCAGGAGCGTTCGAAACGTCGGAAAAGTTCTACCAGACAGCACGGCTTCGCACCATACGAGTCAGTAATTTCCTCATTCATCGCCTGGAGAACGTTACGTCTCAATCATTTAGTTTCTTAGAGTTACTTCTATATTTTGGTTAAAGAAGGAGAGATAAAGTAATCTTCGGAAATTGCTTGAAGGACGTGTAGGCGTGCATAAACAAACGTGAATTAAATCCTCTCTTGTTAACTAATTTCTGCTTCGTGTGATCGCTGCAAGAGAAAGTGTAGCTCTTCGTCAAATCCAATGTAAGTCAGAGAGACCCACCGCAGAATAACAGCAGCATTTGGCCTAAGCGCTAAGTAGAATTCAGACAAGCCCAAACGATCCATTAGTTGAAAGTGTCTTCCAATACAGCAGGATACAAGGCCCCTCCTCCTACTCCCCATTCCTCACCCAACGTATCGGATTGCTCTTTCTGCCGCCATCCCAATATAACTCTTTCCTTTCCAAATTCATCCCATCCCCGTTTCAAACATTTCCCCACTTTTCTCCCATTTCGTACTTCAGGAATGGTATTGTGCCTCAGTAGCTACTACCTCAACTCATACAAAATCCCTCCTGATTAAATTTCTATTAAGCCTACCTTAGGTTTGTTACGACTTCAACCCCTTCCTTTTATTTCCCTAGAGTTCATGCATATAAGCGGAAATAATTTCAAATTAATTTCATATTATTGTACTTACCGCTATGACACTCTAAATGCGATAATTTGTAGCAATACTGCAGTGTAGCATCGTAATTTTACCTTCTTCTTTTAAATATGTTTTAGTATTGGTGAATGATTATCAAGTAGCTCGTTTTAAAATGTGTGCTGAATTCTATAAAGTTGTCGAAGATAAGCTAAGAATTTTATTGAGAATTGTTTTTAACAACAGACTTGCTGAAATATGGAAACAAAGCCCAGACTTTATATTACTATAGCGTGGAGTTGAATAGCGTGTTATACGGTGCATAAAAAATGAATAAAAATATTTAGTAGTTGACTGTTTTAGAAGGTCTGTTCAAATAAAACGAAAACGAGACAGTGGAAATAGACGGACTTTTCCTGTGCTGCTTGTGGGAAAACCATTTCTCGCTTTCCTTACTACAATATACAACCGCCTGGAGGAGCCCTACGCGCCACCACCAGACGCTTTAATGAATGATGCAGTGAAAGCAGAAGGAATTGCATTTAAGGAGTTCATCAAGTGTAGTTATAGCCTTGGGACTTTCATTTTGCTTACATTTTACCAGCTCAGGCTATATAAATATTGTTTTAAGCTTTCACGGATTAAGTTGGGTTTGTGTATCTGGAATCCACTAAATCAGAGTGCTTAAACTTGCATCAGACTGCGACAAAAGTTGAGACGAGGGCTGCATTGTAGGACCGAAATTGAAAACTTGCCTGTTTTGTGCGAAATTTTTAATACGCAAAGTTGCGCATCCCAGATTTTGTTTTCGGCTTTTAACTTTTCCTGCAAGCCATGGTTGCCGTTTTTCCTCAGCAGTCCGTTCAACGCTTATACCTCAGGGAAAAATGGAACAGTATGCGAGTATTTTAAACCAGTTACGTTTCCTGTGGAATGTCATCGTTCTTTAGTAAGAGAAACTCATGAAATGTAAAGTTGTATCAGCTTATATCCGCCGATGACAGTTGCCGCGCGGTATAAGAGGTAGGTCTGCAGCCGCTCACTTTGGAATTGCGGTCTTGAAACCCTCCGGGGGCATGTATATCTCTTTGTGAATGTTTTGTGCTGTAAAATAGAGTTCTATGCGATGAGCCGATCTTTAGTCCAGAGGAATCATACTGAGTGTGGTGCGTCTCTGTATGCGATCTCGAAATATCAACAGTGAGGCGGCCTAAGCCAGAGCAGGGCTATTGCGCCACAAAAAAAAATATTTTATCCGTTTCTGAAAATAAAGCGTGACAGCCGTAATTTCGTTACGACCTTACTAAATAAGGCCTCCTTAACGCTACGATAGCTTTAAGTGTAATTATTTATGCCTGAAAAAATTATGGTTAAATACATCAGTATTTAAGAGAAAACGAGATCATTTTCGAGGATCTTATTTGCAAAATTTGTATTATGAATCTATACACAAATATTAAATTGTGGAATCAATATTGTAGCTGCAACATCAATAGTCAGAAGAGCAGAATGGTTTCAGGCAAGGCAGTTTGAAATTTACACATCGCACATGTTTATCGATTCAGATGTTTGGAAAAGGAGAAAGCTCAGTTGCCATCGTTTATGACATTATTAGGTTACAGGAAGGCTTTCAACAGAGTCCAACGAAGTAAGCATTGTCCTGGCTTATTCAAAATTATTTTTAAAGTACGTAAAGTAGTATAGAACGTACACAACACATGGGTAGATTGCACCAGTACCTCGATTTAAATCTGTTCGATTTGGTTGTTTAGAAGTTGCATCATTAGCAAAACAAGGCCGAAATCGCGTCTTGCGCCTTTGAAATTCGAATGTGGGCCTCTAGTGTCAGGTCCCAATTGAATATGACCACCCGTTACGGTTATTGGTGGCAGTCCGCTGTTTTACTCTTTTTTATTATGCGTGTTGCTGTTAGTGCAAAAGAAATGTTCGTAGTCTGTCAAGGAGATTCACATTACAATAGTTCATTACTTGTAAATAAAATTTAAAATTTCAACTTAGGATGCCGTAGGAGTAACAAGGATGTAAATCGATGCGGAATTTCCTATGAGTATGGAATGTCAAATCGATTTAGAATCGCTTTATCTGCTGAGAAAATTATAACTTGCTCCAGCATCCAATTAACTTTGGCCTTAAGCGTCATAGTTTGCCTTTGTATTACAGATTGTCCTGCATAAATTTGCATTGCAATATCAAGCTGCAGTCTCAATTAAAATTTCTCTTTAGATACCAGTTGTAAGTCAGATGAAACTCGCGGTCGGCTGCCTGTTTTTTCTTCTCCATCCCCGCGGCGGAAGAAGCGTACATAGGCCTTTTTAGGCGCGTTCACAGAATTGCGGAAAGCGACTATTGGCTTCGTCATGTCTGCCTGCCTGCCTGCCTGCCTGCCTGTCTGTCTGTCTGTCTGTGTGTGTGTGTGTGTGTGTGTGTGTGTGTGTGTGTGTGTGTGTGTGTGTGTGTGTGTGTGNTGTGTGTGTGTGTGTGTGTGTGTGTGTGTGTGTGTGTGTGTGTGTGTGTGTGTGTGACCGTCCGTCCGTCTGTCTGTCTGTGTGTGACCGTCCGTCCGTCTGTCTGTGTGTGTGTGTGTGACCGTCCGTCCGTCTGTCTGTCTTTGTGTGTGTGTGTATGTATGTATGTATGTATGTATGTATGTATGTATGTATGTATGTATGTATGTATGTATGTATGTATGTATGTATGTATGTATGTATGTATGTATGTATGTATGTATGTATGTATGTATGTATGTATGTATGTATGTATGTATGTATGTATGTATGTATGTATGTATGTATGTATGTATGTATGTATGTATGTATGTATGTATGTATGTATGTATGTATGCATGCATGCATGCATGCATGTATGTATGTATGTATGTACGTATGTATGTATGTATGTATGTATGTATGTATGTATGTATGTATGTATGTATGTATGTCCGTCCATCCTTCCGCATGGAATTACTGGATTCTCACTGGACGGATTTTCATGAAATTTAATATTTGAACATTTTTCGAAAATCTGTCGAGCAACTTATACCTTGATTGAAATCTGACAAGAATAACGTGTAGTTTACACGAAGACGTATGTGCATTTATGAAAATATGTCCCTGAATTCTTATTAGAATGAAAAATATTTAGATCAAAGTTTTAGAGAAAATAGAAACACACATTTTGCGTTCAATAACTTTTTTTCCGAAAGTCATGTCTTTTGTGAAATATGTGGGAAAATATGTTAGAGCCGGACAGGCCACAGCTGGCAATGCAATACGGTGGATACGCCTTGAGTGCTGCAAAACTCAAACACACCCTCAGAATATGTAATACCTACTGCTTTTTCACAACAACAATGGTTGCGCTTACGCGCCCCAATATTTCGTTGTATGTACATTGACTCTGTCGTTTGAATTCTGAACGAAGATGTTTTGACACCAATAAATTAAGCATTGTATCGACATGGTAAATTTATATCCAGTGCATTTCTGTGATATCGTATGGTAGCAATTTATCGATATAAACTTAGCTGCTAGGACGGGAAACGAACATTTTCAGAAACAGTTATAAACTAGAAAATATAATTTTAAAATGTATTACTGCGATGTCTTCCGATGAAATAATTTGAGTGGTTATTGTTCTAATTAATTTTATTCCCAAATTGCTATCATAGTCTTTTGATTGTGATACCCTCTAGTCCTAGCATGAATACCAATGTTTCAAAGGAGTATTTTGCCTCCTTCTTCAGTACCTAAGTCTACACGGGCTCACGGGCTCACAGCCGTCACAAATCTGCAGATCACAATTTCAAGTTAATTACCTTATCGACTAGGCATATTATACCTTGAAAACCAACGGTAACTTTAGGGGCAGTACTGTAATTTAAACGTTTAATGGTTTAATTCTGAATATCAGAATTATCAAGATGTGCCGTCGATTTATGGGCCGCGATAGCTCAGTCGGTAGGGAGACTCGCTACGGGCTGGACTGTCCGGGTATCGAATCCCAGGAGGCGAGATTTTCCGCTCCGGTCCAGACTGGCCCTGGGGCCCACCCAGCCTCCTCTACAATGGGTACCGGGTGTTTCCCGGGTAAAGCGGCCGGGGATGGGGCTAGCCACCCAGTCCCTTTTTATGCCGAGGCTAACGAAAGTGTAGAGTTGTACCCCTACTCCTCCTTGGGCGTTAATGGCCTGTATACGGTCCCCTTTACTGCCGATTTAAGAAAACAGGCGCGTTTAAGGAGAGTTTTTCCTCTTTATAGGTTACAGGGCTACAACAAAGTTTGGGAGGATGCGCTGTAATGATGATTTCAGGAAAGTCTGGAGGGAAGAATTGTGACATTCTCGAATCGCTATTTTAAAATCTATACCTTAACGTTTCACCGTACAACTAACTATTGTTACAAATTTTCAGGCCTTCACTAGACGTGTTGATCATACGATGGTTTTCTGTGTTCTTGCAACGTATAGAATGAGTTTATTCTGGCTTTTCGTAGAAGCGGGCTGCCTCCTTCTTAAGGGTGGCTAAATTATGTTTATACGTGTATTACAATGCGAGAAGGAGATTTGTCTGTCCCCATTACGTCATCCTCTAAAGAAGGCAGTCCTTCCCTTCAATGTATCCGACCAAACTATTAACCTACACTGTATCATAATACCAGCAGCCGCGCGGTCTAAGGTGTAGGTCTGCGGCCGAGCGTTTCCTGGGATCGTGGGTTCGAATCCCACCGGGGGTACGGATGTTTGTCTCTTGTGAGTGTTTGTGTTATCAGGTAGAGGTCTCTGCGACGGGCCGATCCCTCTTTCAGAGGAGTCCTACCGACTGTGGTGTGTCTGTGATCAAGTGAAAATAAACAACCTCGACACCTACTGTGAGCAGGTAGAAGAGGGAAGGACTACGACGAACGATATCGTAACATAAAGAGACTGCCCTCCGATTTGTTAGAAGGTCAAATTGGCCAGTGTGGTGTTTCGTAATTGTAGGTGGGCCGAGTAACTGCCTTGGAAGGCACGCTACCTCTAAGTAATGAACCATCGCTCGGCCGTTGGCTGTCGGCTGTCGGTCCTTCTCTCTGTCAGGTGGCAACACACCGGTAAGCAGGTTTACTTCGTTTCTGTCCTGTAGAGACGCCGTTGCTTTGCAATTGATCGAAGAGAATACGCTTGAGTGCCTGACATTTGAAACCTGTATGTCTTAGCTTACATGCGTCGTGCTCAGGCAGAGGGGAGTCCTAAAAACGCTGGGCCTACACGCAGATGTCTGTGAAAATCTGTCCGTTATTGCGAGAACTGTTACAGGCGCTTATCCTCATAGCAAAATTGAGAACCTTTTATTGGATCATATAGACATGTATCCACGGATTCCAGCGTGTGGTACGGTGTGTACCGTATGAAGTAATGTACAGTGATCACCAGACGTGAATGCTGGAATAGTGCCATATAAACGTACCCACGCATTGCCGAAGTGTGATGCAGTGTTGACCGTGTAAAGTGAACCTTGAATGTTCTTTTGCATTCAGGGGCGTCACGGATGCCGGGAGTCTAGTATCGGTTATTTCTGTCTGCGTTTGAGGGAAACCGTCTAGAGCACGGCTTTCCAACATTTTTTGCAAAGGGGCGCAAACATTATTTTGTGTTGGTTTACGGGCCTCATGGATAAAAATCAAAATCCGTGGTATACTTAACTGTCTAAATTATTTCGTAAATTGTTATGCTATATGTATACATACACACAATTTACAAATGTGGCTGCTGCTGGCAACATAATACAACCTAATGGGCCGCAAGCGACACACAGCCCTCCGTTTGAAATTCTGGTTTTGATTTCGGGGGGGGGGTAAGGGGGTTAAAGTGAGAGTGAGTTTGGTATGAGGAAGGAGAGGAATGCACGGGGGTGGGGGACATATTAAAGCTTGCTAGCCACATACCCTGTTGTAGTTGCAGCAGAGGAAATATATTCAATTACATAACCAGTGCGGGAAACCTGTAACGGTCGCTGTAATTGTAGGATATCAGCGGGCACCACGGTCTCAAATATCGTGCGTCAGTAATGAAACTGGATCACTTAACTCTTCCGTAGGTCTGTGCCTTACATCCGCTTCAGGCCATTACAAGTTCATCAGATTCTAATGGTCTATCTTAGTCCGTATCTTGAAGTTGTGTTGGTGGCTAATATTTTAAATATATTAACAAAACAACTGAAAAATTCTCAGACAATCCTTTTATATTTATAGACATTTTAACATATTCAATAGATGATGGAGGAACCAAAGTTACTTTGTAGATGTGAATGGATAAATTAGGTTGATAATTTTTATTACGACAGATTGAATAATAAATAAGATAAATAAATAATTGTTGCATAATGCTGTGTAACATAATTCTTCCTCAAAAATTGTGAACTGTGGTGTAGAGATCGCTTTAAGTTTAAACTTGCCAGGTCAGGTCTGGGAGTTGGGATTGTCCCAATGGTTGATTCTACTGCATTTGTAGGAACGTGGTATGACAGATATTAGCAGTAATGAAAGATGCATATCTAAGCTAATTTAATTATGAGTCCTTCTTGAGGTCATAGTCGCTCATGCAGTCAAAGTACTGCCTGTTACAGAAAAAACGTTAGTCACAAGAGTCCGCAAATCACAACGTATGTGAATGACGCTGCTGCTGCTGATGTTGATGTTGATGTTGATGCTGATTATGCCAATAATAATAATAATAATAATAATAATAATAATGTAAAATACCAATGAACATTTAAGTTACAATCTCATCGTTCAATGACACAATAATTATTGCATTTAACGCACCGCACTGTAGGCACGTACATAAAAGCCTTAATTTGTTTTTAGAGCCACAAATACCTAGGAATGTTACGTGAATGAAGAATCTGAACAGATAATTAATATTGTAATTGGCTGAGAAATTATGAACACCGTTTTAATATAAAATTAATAATTAACATTTAACTTATTGTCATCAGAATTTTAGAACTTGTGACATGTAGAATAAACAATACTTCACTTAACAGTTTCTTAGAGACAAACGATATATTAACGCGCATAGTAAGAATCGATAAACAATCGTTCGTATGGAAGAATAGTCTCCAAGTCATCAGGCAGGTAAATGTTTTCTGCAAACCAAATTACACCAGTTTGCCAGGCCTCAGACGTACCGGTAAAAGTCTGTAATTCTGAGTCTCGTTCTTTCAGGTTGACAAAGGAAGCGCGCTGAGGGGTGTAACGTGGAAAGTTCCACTGCAGGTTTCAAGGTAGGAAATTTCAGAACTTAAATGTAATATTTTCATATTAGAGGCATATTTGCCGCTATAGAGCAAGTATTTTGCATTAAATATTGCTATACATGGCAATATTTTTGATCATAAAATATGTCTGTGACAGCTCCATTACATCAACTTTCAGTAAAAAGTATATATTTCTTTTTGCACAAGCCTCTGTATAACACAAAAATTTGTGTTTTAGGCTACAGTATGTTTTACAATTTCGTAAGGTTTTAAGGTATCAAGGCACATGAAGGATCTAGGTCAGAGAGTTTTAATTCTCACAAGCAAGCAGAATATTTGTTTAACTTTAACCCTTATGCAGTCTACCTAATCCTTACGATATGACCCAAAAATGAGAAGAAAATGGTCAGACATTTAATATGTTAACTCTATAACTGGGACCACAAATATGTAACCAATAAGGCAAATGTACATAAAAAATTGCAGATTATTTTTACCTTGATCTGTAAGCTTTAGGGATTTGTGGTCTACCGAGAGACACTGTATCACCGACAATTCTCTTTATATAATCTTACACTTGACAGCGTCGTTCAGTGACGCTTAACTTGTTTTTTAGAGATCAACGATTCATTGAAATTATTTTCTTCTTCTGTAGTACAGCACACACTTCAACGTAAATTCTAAGAGACTTTTTTTATTTTCAGTAAAAGATACTGAGCAGTACAATCTGTAATTATAGACAAAGTTGCAAGCATTATGCCAACAGCTGAATGTTCCTTTTTTGTAGTCACACAGCACGGTTGCCAACGAGTATTTGAGGTCCCCGTTTCGTACTTTTATAAGCTATCCATTAGACAGAAACCACACAGATTTCAATATAAAAATTCTGTCTTACCGGACAGTACACTTTAAAGCTAACCCACCAGACTACCAATAATATTTAAAGCTAAAGCTGTGGGGACAAGCGCCGTAATTTGGAGTCTTATTTTAAGATGTGGGAAGTGGGACAAACACAGAGTGAGGAATGTAATAAAGTAGATCGATGGGAGGTGCCGCGGCGCGTGAATACAGAGTTCCCACTCATTACGGGTCACAACCTGACGTAATGATCTACCACTCGGTCGCGCAGCAATAGACCTGATCCGGCGCGATGAATCATGAACCGTGTAATCAATAAAGGCCAAATATGTCCTCTGATCCAGACGGCGTGCAACCGGAGTGGGGTGTTTATACTTCACGTGTAGGACGGCTTGCTACAGTATTTTTCTTCTCAGACTACCTACTGACGTCGTTGTTTCTTTAAATAGGGCCTATTTAAAGTTTTTTTTCAGAGCCTATGAATACCATTTACCCAGCTCGCTTCAAATCCTACTCTCACTTGCGCGCGCTCTGAGAACGTAAGTACGAGGCTGTCCGTACAGATTGTTTGTTGCAAAATTTTTCATGACCAACGAAATAGCTTAACTCTGTGGAGCAGAATCCTTCCTGAGAAGCTACCAGGTCCTCAGCTAGCCAAGAAATTTCCTGCATTTTGTGGACCCTGGAGGTTCATTGCCGCATTTAAAAGCCCGCTACGTGTCACCATCCTGAGCCAGATCAAGCCAGTAAGAGCTTTCATAGACTTGAATGAATCAGTATCATTCGGCAGTCCTTTGTGAGAAGAATTCCCGCTTAGGTGACGGAGAAATTCTCCACTGTTGCTTGAAGTCGCTGGTTTAGCACCGTGTTCGCAGTAACTTCCCATTTCACTATCCTGAGCCAGGTGAAACCAATCTATATGTGTGACACTATTAAGACAAACTTTAATATTTGTCTTTAAGTTTTCACGGCGACTGAACTGTATAAAATCCTAGCGGGCTGATAGCCGTGTCAGTTGTTTAAAAACCTCAGACTTTTCGGAGGCCCACTCAGTCTCCATCCTCAGGGAGCAGTGTTCACTGCTCGCTTAGGATGGAGACTGAGTGGGTCTACGAGACGTCGGAAGTCTTTAACCATTTATAGACGAAGCGTATATGTTTTACACAAGGACTCGGTGCGTACCGCGCAGTAAACACTCTCCACTTCGGTTATAAAATCCAATCTCTTAATGTGTTATAAGGCAAAAGTTGCTGTTTGTTCTGAGATCCGTACAAAACACATAAACGCAATGTGGGCACCACGTAGAATTTTTTAATGTTAAACCTGGTGGTATGTAAATTTACCGCTAGGCTTTAAATGTTGAACAACTGACACGGCTATCAGCCCGCTAAGATTCTATACAAACTTTAATATTGTTTTCCCAGGCAGGCTTTCCCTTTTTCAAGTTTTTCTACTCAAATTTTTTACGAAGTACTCTAATATCCATGCGTCATAATACCCTACCAGTGTGATAATGCTTGAGTTTACCACCTTAATAATTGCTGTGTCTGAGAACAGTGTTTGTAACTTCTCAGTTTCTGCATTTCTCGGGTATACTTTTGCATCCTCTCTGTCGTGCCCGAATATACTCAACAATTTTTCCCTAACACCTTCAACCCATTTTCATTACTTATACCAGAGACTGAGTTGCACACTCCTATAAGACAAAGCACAGTATTATATTCTTGTATGTGTTCACCCTTCAAGGCCTAGTGGTTTGTGTATACCGCCACGTTTAATATTAAATATTTGAGCTCTTTTCCGCAATCTCTGTTTTTGTTTTCCGTATGAATCTCAGAGCAAACAATTGTGCAGTAAAAAATGAGGTCTATTTAAGGTAAATGGAATTTTGGAGTATAGGCCCACGGTATTTAATGTCTGGCAAATGCGCCTGTTTGGACTAAACTGTAAATTAGTGTGATATTTCGTAAGAGTTCATTTAAACAATTTTTGGCTGCGCAAATTTTAAGTGTACATTGCAAAACTTTGTTACATGAATTCGATCGAAATAATTACTTACGATTTAAAATTGTTTTTATGTTGAAAATGTTATAATTTAGTCATCTGAAAAGTTGAGAAGATTTTGAAATCATGGAAGTTAAATTGAAAATTTATGTTGTTAACTTCTGTACATGTTATGTCAATAGCAGAAGGAGAAGCGGCCCTTTGATAACAGGGATTAAGAAATAAATTCAGAAAGAAACGAAACATCGTGAAGCCATTAATTTGATCAAATTGCAGTTGATTTCATGGGCCAAGTGTGCCATTCAGGTAATTAATTAATAATTAATTCTTTGATTCCCAGCTCATTACTGATCTGTGTGAATGGACTGTAGATGGGATTTGACGTGTTTATGTGAGCTGTTATGGTTTGGAAGGCAAAACAGGTCAGGAAGTAGGGCAACTGTTGCGGGACTTTAGCTCTCTTTTGTCTCCTGTATCGAGAAATGTAACACCTACGGAAAAACTGTGCTGTTCGAACTATACGCGCTTCTTTTCCTCTGAAATGTTTGTAGGAAGCTGTTTGCGCTCCAGTAAATATTTGGAGGGTTAGCATGCAGATGAATGCATTGACGCGTGTTGGACTTCGTGTAACGTTTCCGTTATTTTTTTCGGATTGTAACAGAAACATTAAGGTGACAACGCATTTCAGTACAACTTCTGAATATTGGATTTCATGAAAAATACACAGATGTGCAGGAATTGTTACATAGAGACAGGAAAACATATGCAGCCGTGGCGAAGTTAATAGGCATATATTTGTACATTTTTGTTCCGAAATTCCCAAACATAAAATCACAGTTTCCGTTATCGTATTTACGAACTAATTTAATGAAGAAACAGTGCATAACTATGGGTATGCTTTATTCCTCTTAATCCTTTCACGTATAGTGACAGCGGTGTGTACAGTTTGATATCTTAGTACAAAAACTCTGTATTTTTTCACACAGTGCTTTCGTGAATTTCGGAAAAAGCGATTACTTTTCTATACAGTTTTAACCAGTGAACGTTTCTAAAGGAAATCAGTAGGATATATGTCCTGTGATGTTAGAACAAAGTTATTAAACATTATTTAGATCATTATGTAAAATATAATTGCAGTTTTTTTATTAATATACGTGGAGACTGTAAAAGAACTGGTGTCCTTGCATCTACGTGGCTTGGATGCACCTTGTCGTACCAGTAATAAAGTTTTAGTGTAGTTTTTCCTGAGCGTGAGAGAGTGACAGGGAGTGTAGAGAGTATTACATGACAAATAGATGCATCATTTGTCTTTACTAAATGTTATTAAAGTTTAAACGTCGAAGAGGATAGGAGGACAGGACGCGTACTACGCATGGGGGAGATGAGAAATGCGTGCAAGATTTCAATTATAAAACCTTAAATGAGAGAGAATTTGGGAGAATTAGTCACCTGTGAGAAAATAATTTTAAAACTGGTCTTAAAGAAATACTGCGTGTCACATTGTGGAATGTATCAACTTGATTGAGGGTGGGGAAGGTTCGCTGAACCTTCAGAAACCAATAATACAACTTTGTGCTGTAGGAGAGGCTAGGAGATGCGTTTATCATTTGAGAGACGGTTAGTCTCTTCCAAGGCATGTCTTGGTTAGTACTCAGTGTCTCAATGGTAGTATGATGGCAAATTATGTATGCATTGTTCATGTAATAAAATATCTAGTCTTGATTCAGGCTTCCGCCGCGATGTTGATGAGATCTGTGCTTTTCGGGGACATTACGCGGCGTCGTGTGGTAACTGTTTACCACACGACGCCGCGTGATGTCCCGAAAGAGCACTGAGACCAAAATATCTGGTGCTAGTAGGTATACAGCAGTTAAACATTGCTTATGACCAGCTCATACACGTTTATTTTCTGATGAATCTGACGCTTCTTTGTGTTTGTGACTACGTTTTATAATATTACTATGCCACTGGTCGCGAAATATGTCACAGTGACATTTGTGTTAATTTGTATTAATTAAAAGAGTCGTCGTCTCCATATACGCAATGAATTACTGGAAAACAAAGCTATTAATAACGAGGTATTTTTGCTGTATTTAAAAGAATGTGAAACCTTTTCACGCTGCGCATGCATAATAATGAGAGAAGAACAGTGGTCATTGTTTCTGTCGGAACAATTCTACTTGTTTAGTCACTTACGTGATGGTCGGAGTTTATATCGACCCAAATAAGATCGTTTCATTTTATACAGTCTGTTCGTGCAAATGTGCGAGTACAATAATGTTTTCGCTCAGCGTTCTTAAGTGTTGTTCATGCATCTCAAATGAGTATAAATGGATGTCTACTCAGCCATGGCAGGAGTTACTGTCAGCGAGAGTGAAAAGAGAACTTAGAGGTTACCTTGGAACGAAATTAACATTTGAAAACTTTTCATGCTCGCACGAGAAGGCAGTGGTGTGAAGTGAGACAGGGAGCATGCTGCGTATTCAAAATCCATTCTCACAATGGGCACTGAAGGATAACTTCCTTGAACTGGATTAGCCCACTGATACGCCACTCGAATGTCACGACATCTCCAGAATGTAGCAACTGCAATGCATATATATATATATATATGTGTGTGTGTGTGTGTGTGTGTGTGTGTGTGTAGTCCTGTTTTATTATACACTTTAACAGAAATATTTCGAAAGACCGTGGAATACTAAAACAACGATTCCACAACTATTAAATTACTGAAATAACAGTTGCTTCATACACCCTTCGAAATTGCTGGTGGGAGGTAAGAGACGTATCCGGATTCTGAAAAGACGTCATTCTCTATAATCATATTATAAGGGACGTATTAATCAGTATACAACCAGGATTTGAGCCCGCAGAAAGACAAAAATGTTTCTGCCCTTCACCAAAAGCACACCGGCTCAGGCATTCCCCAAAACCTTCTACACTCGTACAGACGATGATACCTTCTTCAACTGTTACGGATATAAAGCTGTTCAGTCACCTCCATTTAATTACATATTTGTGACGTGGTGATTAATTAAGCCTCGTCGATTCGTCCGTAAGGCATTCCTTCTAAATGCCGGTACTCTACAACCCTCAAGCAAACTGATACACTTTTGTTTTCAGAGTAGGGATCGGGATAGCACAGTCTGTATAGTCAATAGGCTACGGGCTGGATAACACAGGAATTTTGGTTCAATTCCCAACACGAATAATGGGTTATTCTGTCTTCCAAAACGTCCAGACCGGCTCTGGGGCTCGCCAAGTCCCCTGTTTGGTGGCACCGGGGCTCCTTTCCCGGAGGTATGGCGAGCGGGGCGAGAAGGTGACTATTCACCTCCATCCAGTGCCGAGGTTAAGGATCTGTGGAGCTATACTGATACGCCCACCCCTCCAGTGTCCTCATGGTGTGAACACGGATCACGGCACTTTATCACTTTCACCAGAAGGCGGCATCATTACCTTCTAACTTGCGGCCCAAACATTTTATGTGTTTGAAGGTCTTAGTGGAAGATTCGAGTTTCAGATTCAGATGTAATGCATGCGTCTTGCTTCTTAAGTACGTGAAGTAAAATAGATACGCGCGACATCAGTTGTCTCTCCGCTTAGCAGCAGCAGAGGCACCATGTGACATAAATATGAATGTAATATGTACTTGAATGCATCGACGTATTTTACGTTAGATATGCGTATGTACTGAGAAAGATAAAATACGAGACTTTTAGTCTGTATCCGACACATTCTGTGTAATAGTAATTTATACCTGTGTGAATTATGGACTGATAGGTTATAACATTTTTTTGTATTATTTGTTCCGTGTTTTGATAAATAATATTTTTTCGACAACCAGCTAAAGGCACAATATGCTTATTAGTGTTATTTATATTAAAATAACAAACTCCAACCTGTTTCAATTCTTAGAGGATCATCATTAGGGTTTATATAAATGAAATATTTATGTAGAACTCAACAGCTAAAATTATTGTAAACATTAGTGTCTTGATATCTTGTACACCATTTAGCAGAAATGGATGTGAGAAGTGAACAGTTCCTTGTCAGATTAATGAAAACGTACAGCGATGTGGAGCTCTAATAATTCAATGTATTTGAGGTAGTCTGTGCGCGCGCGCGTGTGTTTGTGTGTGTGTGTGTGTGTGTGTGTGTGTGTGTGTGTGTGTGTGTGTGTGCGCGCGCGCGCGCGCGCGTGTGTGTGTAGACGATTCGCGGCTAGCATTTGACATTTCCCGCCTGTTGTTCTAACTTAATGTCTGTTACCGGCCTGTTCTGCACCATGGCCTCATGCACATGAATACGAGCACAGTCCTTATTCTCGTTGCTTTTTTTGTTTAGGACGCGCTTAATATTTTTCTACCATTTATTCCTACGAGTCTTATTTGTTTCTTCCCTTCGGGTATTTAAAGTATCATTTAAGCCTTCATAAATAATTTCTTATTGTGTGCAATGTGTCCACACATTTGATATTCTCTTTATTTTGTCATTTTGATGATAAGGTGGGTAATAACATTTAAAATTGAAGGAGGTTCTTGTTGCACAATCTGTTCTAGCGTCCTGCTTTTTCTTCCTGGTAGGTCCAAATACTTTTCTGTCTCCTTTTGTGACCCAGTTTTGTGGTTGGAGCTTATTCTGTAAGCGATGCGGTGGTTACGCTTGACCTGTTTCCTTCATTACAGGTGTAACAGTTAAAGAGCAGTGACGTGGGTTACCAGAGCTTCGTTTGTGTGAACCTATCTAGCAAGAAACATGAAACGAAAGCATGTACTTTAACGGAAACTGGTTGTACTGGAAATATGAGATGGAAGCGGACTGAGAATCGGTTTACTTCAAAACACGATAACATTGGTTACAAGCGGACTGGCGAGGAACATGACATTCGTGTTCGCACCATTCATTGAATCCGTATGGATGGAAAAGTGACGAGATTGCCCACGACCGTGTTTTGATAACAGGTTTTGCGAGATATGTGTTACGAATTTTTGCATGATTTTGATCAAACCGATCTGTCGAGAAACTCAATATTAATGTCCACTTTTTTCCCGTGAGAACCGGTCTTGCAAGAAACATGTCGTGGGTAGGTGCACTTTTTTTTTGCGAAAACTGTTCTGGATAGAAATATGAGATGAATGCAGTCGCCTTTTTGCACATGCGCGCCTTTTTGTATGTGTGCTTGTATGTGTGTTCTAAACTCAAACATATTCTTCTACATTTCTGTATTATTACTTTCGTGTAAGTCTTTTCTTTTGTTATCTTTTTATCTATTTTCTCTTTCTGTTGTTTCTTATCCATTCTCACGTACACTTGTCTGCTTTAGCGTCTGAAGATTTTTCTTCAGTCACTCAATATTAGTTTATATATCTTGATGAATAAGCTGATTACTATTTTTAATTTCACATTTCGCACTTATAACACTCGGTTGTTTCAGATATTACAGTTTTACATCTTTTCCTTCAATCATTCGAATGTAAACGTTATTTATGCGCACACATTACGCCATATTTTGCTTCCTTACACCAGAATATAAAGGAGCATTATCCGTCATTGTAATTTCTGCACTACAACTGCCGTTCAGCGGGTGTAGAAAGAAATTTCACGGCTTTTCACTTTGTGGTTTCAGTTGTTGTTAAGGCACAAAACCAATATTTCCTCTTATTATTCAGAAGACATAATCACACAAAAATCCGCAACGACTAAAATCTAATTTTATATTAATCTCAAAATAAATTGATGTATTGTTTAAAATTGATTCAAGAAAAATCTCCATATTTTCTTTCCCCAGCTCTTCTTAAAAACTTTCATTCAAAAATTTATTTCCTGTCTTAAATATATGTGGTAGGTGGGGGATGTGTACACTCTCCCTTCATTTTATCTCCTGCTTTTCCTATCCATCCACTCTGTGCAGCGCACTGTCTGGCTCTGAAGTAATTTGCATGTCGTTAGCTATGTAAAGAAGAAGCTGAATTAAGCGAAAGAATTAAAACAAGGAGAATAAGAAAAGAAATGACGTGAAAGGTAGATGAAAAAGTTAGGAGACGAGTATATAGAAGGATAAGCTCTAAGACAAGGAACTTTTAAGACATGGCACGACCAGATTACTTCTTTAAAGTATTTAGTTTGCGACGTTGCTATATATTCGGCTATTTTGTCCTGTAGGCCCTATAAGCCTGTAGTTCGTTGTAGCATTTTTCCACATAATGTGTATGTTCTAGCCTGTTTGTTAAAGGGCCGTCGTTTTCCGTATGTTTAACAGGAACCGTATAATTTGGAATTTACGTGTATCCAGTGGTGTATCAAATACATGTTTTCAAGCTATATATTTCAGTTCCTCAGAAAATAGTCAGTCACAACCAACGCTTTTCTTTGCTTTATTAAAAAGTACTGAGCGACCAGGTTTCGGCTTATATAGCCATCATCAGGCCCTATAAAAACATGAATTTTAAGAAACCCTACGTCACATGAAAGGAAAGGCCTTCCTCTTACAAAGTGAAATGTTATACAGAATAAAATGTTTGTATTGAATTAATTTAAGGTGGTAATTTAGGTTTCACATTTTATACAAATCTTTTATTCTATTTTATATATGTTTTACCATCTTAAATTACTTCCATACAAAATATTTTATTTTGTATAACATCATTTCAATTTGTAAAAGAGAAAGGCCTTCCGTTCACGTGATGTTGAGTTTGTTAATTCATGTTTCTATAGGTCCTGATGGTGGCTATATAAGCCGAAACCTGGTCGCTCAGTACTTTTTAATAAAGCAAAGAAAAGTGTTGGTTATGACTGATTCTTCTCTGAGGAACTGAAATGTATACCTTGTATGTACACGCTAACTGGTATGTTCAACATCAAAATTACATACATGTTTTCAAAATACGGTTCTCACAGTTGACATTTATCGCTGGTTTTCAAGTTAACTGAGCACGTTTATTGATGTGTCTATATTACATTGCACGCAACTGCTCCATGGAATTAGTCAGAAGGAAACGAAACTGCGAGGATATATGTAGAGGACGAAATTGAGGATCTACTGCCTTTTCTTAATCTTTCAATTCTTGGTACATTATTTACCAGGAGAAGAAAAAATAAAACCGTCACAGCCGTTTTCCGATTCGCAGTCAATGAGTCAATGAAGAGAATGACTGAAATACGGGCGAGGAATGAACGGGAATGGTTTAGGACTAAAGGAAGGATTTAAGATTGAAATTGGTGACAGGCGATTTCACATTTGTTCATTTACTTCACGTATTTTATGGCTGTACCCTGAACACCACCCTGTAGTAAAAGGCGTTCCGGTTGTACTTCGCACTAACCATCACTTTCCCCTCATTGGCCATGTCCCGGGCATTAATCTACATCCACCCTTCCCTTTTTATGAGACCTGCCGATAGTGCCATACACACGTACATACACAAACCCACACGCAGCAGATGAAATGAAAATAAAAAGTTGCACGCATTCCCATTCAGAGTCACCATAACGACAAGCTTACAACCAAATCCAGCATAAAACGAAATGCAGAGAGAAGGTACTTAATTCTCAAACTAATTCTGTTTGTATGAATATGTAATATTTGAGTTTGTCGCATGACGATCAGCTTATGTCCATTACGTTTCTACCAACGCAATATATTTTACTATCCATCCATCCGTTTATTCGTGTATTTAATTTTGGATCTTGAACTCAACTTTTTATGATGAAACTTTTACGTTTTTAATTTGCGGCTCATAATGAAAAGGCGACTTCTTCGAATAGATTAACGTAAAATGTCAGTTCATCAAATACTTGCGAATTACTAGCTCAGGGTTTCGGCTTACTGTCTTATCAGTGATTATAATTTGCCACACGAATGATTTCGGTGTTAATGTTGCAGAAGTTGAGCGATGGTGAAGAAGGTTTATTTTCTTCTCTTTACATTATACGAATCGTTACTGACTCCATGCAGAACAATTATGTTGGAGAATCAGAGAGCATCTCAACGAGTCAAGAAATTCCCTACATTTTATGGGATCCGAAATTTCATTACCGCTTTACTAAACCCTGCCACATCCATAAAAGAAGGCGAAATCTGGTCTCTGTGTATTTTAATCTCTATGTTTATACGGGTTTAAAGGGGAGATATATCACCCAAAATTATATCTGTTCTTAACCGCGAACATAACTTCCATTTTACTGCCATCCGCAAATATTTAAACCACGCTACGTTTCAGAGGGACTTATCTGTCCTGCTTGCGGGTTGCTGTATGTGAACATCGATGATAGGCCTATTAGTTTCCTCCCCGTTTAATTCTAGATATTTAAGTGATAAAGGTAAGTAAATGTTCCTGAAACTATCTTCTGTGTTATGGAAATAAACACAAATAGAGGCCTAGGTATTTAACATTCTGAGACGCGACTTTCACAACAGAACAAACAGTAAAGGGATACTTCTGATAATGGGTCTTTTGTAATTGATATTTTTTGGCGCAAGGTACTGCACCAGACGCAGTTTCTATTGTTTAAACGTAAGAACTTGCTGTTGCAGCTGTAACTCGGTTTTCTGAATGTCTGACTGAATCCGAAAAATTACACGTTAATTACTGCACTAACCAACTTACGCACTTAATCAAATACATTCAAAAGTAAGTATAAAATTCCTACATATTTCGGCAGCGAGGCGCCATCATCAGGGAGTTGTCTGAACAAAGGAATACAAGGCCAGCACGCTTGTGTAGGTACTGTGTTGCCTTCATTACAATTATTAAAATATTTGAAATATTAAAATTCCAAAACACGCAAGTTTAACAATCATAAAATGACGATGTTTTTAATTTGAAATCGTAAATTTGCAATATTGTGAAACATGTAGGAGTTTTTTACTTACTTTTGACTGTATTTTATTAAGTACGTAAGTTGGTTAATGTATTAATTATAAGAATGTGCACGGCATGAATAACGTAAAAAATGACAAGTTATTTCCAGTTACATGAACAAGTAGGAAACTGAAAATCGATAGTCTACATGTATTGTTTCCATTTTTCTGAGACAGCGAGACGGCTGTGGTGGTCTCAAGAAGAGGCCACCACAGCTGTTTCGAAACGTCGGGCACCAATTACCCAGTGGCTCGGCGCCACGTCCCAGAAGACCGGAGACCTCTACTGAACCGCTGCGATAGCCTAAAACTCGCAATAAACATATCGTTTGAATTGAGTGGGTCTTAAGAGTGTCTCCGTCATTGCAATTTCTCTAGCGCGGAACCGACTCCAAAAGGATATCTGAACGTTGTTGTTATTATTATTATTATTATTATTATTATTATTATTATTACTTCTTACTGCAATGGGGGTTTTCGCCCGGTGGCAGCAGTCTTACACAAGTACAGACACCACAATACAGTAACACATACATAAACGGAACAGCACAAATTACAGTACACGTATTGGCAGTTCACCCACACAATACAATATGCCTACACTAATACAATATACCTACATAAGTACAATATACCCACAGTAATACAATATACCTATACAAGTACAATATACCCATACAATTATAGTACACCTACACTAATACAATATATCTGTACATGTACAATATACCTATACAATTATAATATACCTACACTAATACAATATACCTGCGCAAGTACAATATACCTACACAAATACAATATACCCACACATTAAAAAATACACAAATACGATATACCCATAAAATACAATATACCTACACAAATACAATCTACCCATACAAATACAATATACCCACACGTTACAAAATACTTACACAACTACAATATACCCACACAATACAATATACCTACACAAATACAATATACCCACACAAATACAATATACTCACACATTACAAAATACTTACACAAATACGATATGCCCATAAAATACAATATACCTACACAAATACAATCTACCCACACAAATACAATATACGTACACAAATACAATACAATAGTTGTATAAATACAGGGACGTTCCTTTAAGTCTCACTCACCACTTTATACTCAGAAGTTTTCTCGTGGCGGCAGGTGTGGCAGCGATCGCCGTTATCTCCATATGCCGCGCTGAGTGTACAAGTTTCAGTTTCAAGCATTGCATTAATGTTACGATTTTATTCGCCACATTTAAAGAACGCAGTGTAAATATTTTTCGGTGTGCGATTTTGCAGTGTCGCGTTGAATAAAGGCATGTGCTCTCGTAATCGGCCAGCTGTTGAAGGCAACAGTGCGTCTGTACTGTAATGACCGATAAGTTAATGATGTTTACTGAAAAAATCGGTCTACAGGCTGAGAATCGTGGGAAACACACACACGGTATGTGCTGAAAATATCCATCTAAAGGTTAGCATTTAGTACGCATGTTTACCACTGGGCATTAAACAGAGAGGGCTTAGACATCTGTGAGAGTGTGTTTAAATTTTCCACCAGAATGGTTTGGGTGAGGACGTTGTTGCTACCAAACGGACGCGCAGAAACCCTCTCCATATAGGATCTTCCGGTTTTGTCCGTTCTCTGTACACAGTGCATGGAAAGAACACAAGGGACAATTGTTTTTTGTCCACATATTTAATGTCCTTAAACTACTTTTTTTTATTGAATTTAATATCAGCTGCTGCAAATTAAATATTTTTTAACCATTATGTTTCAGTGAGACTATTGTTGATTTATAGGCCCTATTTTACAAGTAACCCAAATTCTACTTTAGCAGATATTTCGGAACGTGCGTGTACAGCGACATTTCTTATTATAAGTGCACGTCGCAGTGGATTCTGCGACATTAATATGGTTCTTATTAGTGCGTAACGGAACACAAGAACAGTAATATCTGACTGCGACATTTTGGAAATTTGCTTGGCAGTCCGTTATCCTTACCGCGACTTGCGGGTACTTTGTGGTCTCGCAGTCTCTTCGCGCGAAACGTGGGACAGTACATCAAAGCAGTTCCCGTTGCTTCCTGTCACTAATTAACTAACTTTACGGAACAGAGTTCAGCTGGAGACGCCAATAGTTACTCAGCTAATCAAGAATTTCCCCGTATTTTATGGAACCAGACTGTTCATTGACCTATTCACAAAATTCCGTCACTTTGATTAGTTCACTTGGTTTCAGACCTTTACTGCCTTTACGTTTCGATCGACAGTGTGCCTGTGGCATCAGAGTGCGTTGTGTTAATGCAAGTCCTTGTTACTTGATTTTATGGAACAGTGACCTGCTTATGTCTGTCTGTCTGTCTAGCCGGCTGACTGGCTGCCGTCAAAGGGAAACGCTAGTGGTGTGGTAATCACTAGGACCTCTCAGACGCCTCTGTCACGTGACATGTCTCAAGTAATCTGAAGATGTGTCTTCACCTACTTGGCTTCTGCTAGTCAAACAATTACTCCAAGGTGGCAACAGTCCCGTAACGCACTCGTGTTGGAGAGTTATCACAATTGATGCTTATGACAGCCTTCATGCTTAGGCCTGTGTGCATTCCACACGTCTGGTGACCCTTTGAATATAAATTTCACCTGCTTATCTCCAGTTTAAACGAACTTAGTCCTTTATTTTAAAGTCTAAAAACCATAAAATCCCAAATTACATAAAGGAAATTAGTTTTTGTGTGCAGTAAAAATGATTTATTTGTTGGGATGATCAAGTGATAAGCGATGGGATGAATCGTACATGCAGAATGCTTGGTTAAGACGATTTCTGTTGCTTAGTTGTCATTTTTTCAACAAAAAAATATCCTGACAAAAGTTGCAAAATATTTAAATCCTATTACGAATTATAGACTAAAACATTAGGAAGGGTCACTCGGGAGACCTCAGCATAGAGGGGACAATATTATTGAAACGGTTCCTAAAAATGAGACGTCAATCTCAGGATGAGAGCAACTGGCGAGTTCATATACACAGGCAATGAATATGTCTGTTGTGTAAGAGATGGAAAACTTTTTGCCCAGATGAGCGTTTGTTAGATTCTGGTGGATTTGTATCACCGTAATATCGGATATGAGGCATGCAGGTGAAACTGCTCCTGTGTCAGAGTGCCGTAGCATTAAGTTGTGTAGTGTACCAGACGGGGAGTTAAATTTCTACTGACTCTAAGCCTCTACAAACACAGAGGTAGCGTACATTTCACGTCGGCCTCCAATTAACCCTCGGGGCAAGACGTCATTATACTACAGAGTTGGCAGCGCGGCCTGTCTGGTGTTGTATTTGGCATTAAGTTACAAATGAGACACTTGTTTTGAAAAGTGTATGTATAAAGGTCTAGGCAGTCGAAATTCGGGATAATCATAATGTTTTTAAGAAAGATACCCTCAGAGGGACTTCAGACGTTTTAGCCAGCACTTTGCTGCCTGTAAATTTTTGATACTTTTAAATAGCAAACATAACATTTATTGAATAATCATAAGGGAATTTCGCATTTTTGTGATCTTATTACACAATTAATTAGTTCCTACTGAAAAATTCGCAGGGTAAAATATACTGTATTTATTTTGCTTCTATCAAAATTGGATCCAGTTGTTATTTTGGGGAAGACCGTAACAGATTTCGCGACAAATAGAGTTGTGAAGTCCAACAGTATCCAGTAATGGAAAAAATATTTTTGTATATAGTCATAAAGTAAACATAGTAACGTCTGTACTGAATGTAGTGCCGTAAACTGTTGTAAAAGTGTGGTATTTTATATAAGTTTTAGTGCAACATAAGATAATATTGGCGCAACCCCCTCAGTGGCAGTGTACACGCTGAGGTGTAGACATGCTACTTGTGTTCGTATTAAATCAGCATTAGCTATCAGCGTTAACCTCTGATTCTAAATCTTTGTGTTCTGCTACTCCCAATTAAGACGAGGATGGCTTAAATTACTTTTAAAAATTGCACACTGCCAACGTCCATTGCAGGCGATTTCGCCCTTTTGCAAACATTCAGATAGAAACTGGAGAAGAGTACAGCCTAATATAGATACGAGGGACTTCTGTTGATAAACTCTGAACCCTACGTGAAATTAAAATATTTTATCTTGTGTGTAAAGCCAGTTTGAGGCTTTATGATTCGTACTCCTCACCGCATATTCGTGTTCTTATATAAAGGAGTACGAAGTGGTTGGTGCTTGTGGCGCATATGGAGAGAAAGAGAAATGCGTGCATGGAGACCACCGAGAAGGCCTGGATGTGGATGGGAGCACAGTAGTAGAATGAATGTTACGGTTTGGACTGGATTAATCTGACCCGTGACAGGGACAAGTGGCCGACTCTTGCATTGGAATGAAATTGCGTTCCGTAAAATGCGGTGAGTTTCTGGACCAGCTGAGGAACTACAGCTTCTTGAGGACACTGCTGTAGAGGATTTAGTTAGTTACTTAGTTAGTTAGTTAGTTAGTTAGTTAGTTAGTTCGTTGGTTGGTTGGTTGGTTGGTCAGTCAGTCAGTCAGTTAGTTAGTTAGTTAGTTAGTTAGTTAGTTAGTTAGTTAGTTAGTTAGTTAGTTAGTTAGTGAGTTAGTTAGTGAGTTAGTTAGTGAGTTAGCTGGTGTTCATAACCAGTCATGAGCTGTAGTGTATGATTCCCTATATCTGTTGTTGGAGTTTTTATTTTTAACCCGCACTTTAATTAACAATGGGCTACAATGTGTTTACAGTAGCTTCATATTCCAACATACAATGGCATAAAATATTTACGCAAACGTACATTAGTACTGAGTACGTCCTTGTAATCCCGACAGTCTGTCACTAAAGTACATGGAGCAGCTTCTGTCATGAGAGTCACTTAGTCGGTCAGCCAGCACTCTGCTCTCTTTGAAACTCAACAGTCATTCACTGCCATTTTCACACGGCCACTGCATTTCAGTTTTAGTAGGTTGACTACAGTCGACAAAGTAACAATATCCGTTTTAATATTATCCTTTGATTGAAGCTTGTCTTCCCTTCACGTACTTAACTACAATTTTGTATGCATTTCTTATCTCCGGCATGTACTCGTATGCTACATGCCTCACTCACCGCATAACGCTTGATATGGTAACTTGTGTGTTAACCTAATGCACTTCCCTGTTATATAAATATCTCCCAACCCTTTACATTCTTCCAGCTGTAACTTTAGTGTACGCGTATGTTGACGTTTTCAGTTGGTTCGCTGCAACCAACCGTCACGGCGTGAGGCAAGCAGCGGACAGATCACCCAACCTGAACATTGGCGTCTGCTTGTTTATATTGCTTGAGAGCAAAAACGCCTTTGGACTTCTAGTTTTAATAGGAAGTTTCCTTTGTAGCGAATATAAGAACGAAGTGCCCAATAAGCTGTGGAATATACTGCAGAATCCCAGGTTCTGTGCAGCACAGCTCGACAATTTCGTATCTGCTGTCCAGACTAAGTTGTATCTATTGACTTGCCCAACGAGGGCGTACATTTGATGGATAACGCAGAGTGCGAATAATCACCCTACAAGTAGAACTGTCAATTTGGATGCTCCTAATCTTCGCTTACGACCTTGGTGACGAAACTTCTTAACGTCTGAAGATTCTCTTTACCTGGATCCGCAGAAATCTCTACTCACAGATCGGCGATGCCAGATTGTAATATCTGACATGCCTCGGCTCTTTAAATAACAGATTTTAAGCTCTTTAGTTACTGAGTGTTCGTACGTAAGTGTTCTTTGACCTGCCGTATTTTATGAGCAGAGGACAGAGAAATCCAGAGTCATATCAAAGAGGGAAGCGTAAAGTACTGACACTACGTACAGACAGCTGGTTTTTCGGATAAATTTACGTTATAAATAGTGTGTGTTTAATAATTGGTTAGTGTAATTGACATTTCTGTGAGTCAAGCAATATCAAGGTGCCTGTTAATGTCACTTATCAAATAAACAAATTTTTATTCCTTTTTGGCTGTCAATCTAAGAATAGTGATGCCAAGTTTTGTCTTCATCTTCGTCGAATGCTTTATGCTCGCTGCGTCATACGTGATAGAATTGGGAATGCTTGCAGCTTTCAAGAGCTGACATACTTGCAGCATGCTTCCTTTATTCCACGGCTGTCTTGTACTCCTCCCAAATTTAGTATCTGACGTGGTCTTATCTAGACATTCCTTGTCTTGGGGGGGGGGGGGGGGGGGGGGGGGGGGGGGGGGGGGGGGGGGGGGGGGGGGGGGGGGGGGG